>VXCM01000870.1:188643-215104 GCA_014773175.1 Lucifuga dentata
GGGGGCTGTAAAAAAAAACTTGCCTAGGGCCCCAGAAAGGCTAGGGCCAGCCCTGCCTCCACATATCCAATATGTACTGTCTGACAAAGTGTGACCAGTGCTATTTTTAAATTATGTTCACAATTTGTTTTAAAAAGTGGGCTGTGAAAGCAAAAGTCATTTTGAAACAACAGATTAAAGAGGCTGTTTTTCAGGAGTAGAAAAATAAATGGTCATGCGATATTTGGCACAAAGCAAAAGTTAGAAAGTATCATTTATTAAAAAGTGAGCATGGAGTGGAGAATTATTTCATATTTAATTGACCTAAAAGGAACAGATCCCTGTGTGCTCAGTTAAGAATGTGTTACATCTTCACCTGGAAACAGGGCAAAACTCTGTTCCCTATGTGATTTACAGGAAGCTGAAAATGAAATGCATTTGTGTCATGTACCAAGGATTAGTTCATTTAACCTTCTGGGCTGTCAAATCAATTTTTCAAGAAAATTCTTCATTCCAGAAAAAATAAATTCCAATCTAAAAGAATTTAGCAAAATAATAATAATCCACAATAATTCAGAAAAAGTTTTCAAGTTTCTACTTGACTTTATATGATTCTAGAAAATAAAAGAAAGACTCCAAAAATCAGTAAACAATGTGTCAAAAGTGACTTTAGACTTGAGAGGGTTAACTTAAACTGTGATGGACACAATATTTTTTTGATGTATGATGATAATATTCTAAAAAAAAGTCTGTTGCGAAAGAAATATTTTTTTCATTTGCAGATTATTTGGAGAAATGGACATTGAGGAAACATGCATTATACTAATGAAAGATGTTTGTATATGCTAGTAGCTGGAACTGGAAATGATAAGTTTATATGTAAACTGTGTCTTGTAACCCCATGGGAGGAGGCAGGCTTAAGGCAAGATACATGCATAATCAATCAATCAATCAATCAATCAATCAATCAGTATTTTTCCTCACTCTCTCTGTTCTTAAATGTCTCTGATTAATCCACAGTCATTTAGTCCCAGAAATGAATTCCCATGTTTCTGCCTCCTTTTTTCTTTCTTTCTTTCTTTCTTTGTTTTTTTTTTTAACAAACTTTATTTGGAAATGGAAATGTACCACACAAATTGGGGAACATGTCAACAAAGAACATTTCTTCCATTCCAAACTGATGGAGAGACAAGCAAAAACTGTGGAGGAAAAACTGTGTGTGTGTGTGTGGGGGGGTGGAGAGAGAGAGAGAGAGAGAGAGAGTGAGTTATGGTAGCCTATTTACAAATGAGGACAGAATGGTCAAAATAAGCAAAATAAGTGTAGTGTCGTTAAAATAATAGCAGTTTTGGCTTTCTCATTCATTTTGAAACATCTTTTTTTTTAAGAGACTCAATACATAATTTGAAACAATTAATAAAGTAGCTATAGTCTCCCCATGCTTTTTCTTTCTTTTTTTTTTTTCTTACTTTCTTTCTATGCGCCTGCCTTCTCATAAACTTTTTTTGCATGAGTCCCGTCATGGCGCATGGAGATGAAGTAACCAGCCGCTTGCAGAGACAACCATGCATGGGCCCTCAAACAAGTTGCACTACAGAGAGCTGGCATTCTGTGTGTGTGTGTGTGTGTGTGNTGTGTGTGTGTGTGTGTGTGTGTGTGTGTGTGTGTGTGTGTGTGTGTGTGTGTGAAGGCGTCATGTTATTCCCGTCAATTCATTTCAACAAATGCAATGCAATGCGATTCATGCAGCTTCCAAAGCCCGAATCCTGCAGGGGACCGTTAGGCTGCATCTTCACATGATGGACTTTCTGTATGGAATGAAGCTGTTTATGCTTTTACTCCGCAGGTAACACACAGTTTGGTGCATCTGCTAAATAAGTGTAATAATAATAATGTAAATCACACACTGAAGCAGCAGCATATGTATTTCATATCCCCACGCATCTCACAATGCCTGGATCTCGGACACTTTAAGGTTAAAGCTCATCATTCATCCACCTTGACTCAGAGGCAATAACCTCCACTTGAAATATTCAAAGAAGCGTCTTTTTTCTGAGCGATCGCTGATTGGCTGACCAGTTTCATGTTATTTTTTTTAATTAATTAATAAACCGGTTGATGTTTGTTCGCGGTGTGTTAATAACTCGTGCAAAACGCTACGTGCTTTCTACTGCGACGTTCATAAATCACATTAACGCGTCCGTGCGTCCCGTTACCCGGATAAGTTAGAAAGATAAGCAAATAAAACAGGCATGTGTTCCGAGATAAAAGATGATGAGGTGTCCCTCACAGGTTGCGTTAGAATAGCATTAAGCCCGATGCATTTAATTTCACAGGAAATTATTATAATTTGGGCTTCAAGTACTTACAGTTGCTGAGAAAGTTTCCTCTAAAGCAGGAACAAATAAAGGACAAAAGCATAATCCATGTGTGATTACAATCAGTCCGATTCCGGAATTCAGGACTTATTTCCAGGAAATAAAAGTCACTGTGGGATCGCCTGCGAGGATCTCGGTCCTTATTAGTTGCGCGGAGTGGCCCTCCCACTCTCACCGTGTCGTTGCTGGAACGCACTGACAGAGACTTCAGCAAACAAGACGAAGACGCGCTCCAAAGCTTTCAGGGGGAAAAAATGCCCAAAGGGGAGTTCAAGCAAACTCATTTATTTAGCAGGACCAGGTGCGATCTTAAACAGCGTTTGATCTATTATGGTATTATCAAAATTTGTGAATAACAGCCTAATTCATAAGGATTAACTTGACTTTAATGAGGTTTGGTGTGTTATTGGCAGTAAGAGAAGTAATTGTCCGGTTTAATCCCAGCAGTAAATACTGGGATCTTATCTGGAACAAGTAGTACAAAAAAAAAAAAAAAAAAAAAAAAAAAAAAACTTAACTAATGATCAAATTACCGCCTATAGCAAAGCAATTAAATATGTATTCTTGACTAATAGAGCTACAGGTTATCTGACATAATACTCCGACAGCTTTCTGCTGTGAAGTTACACACTATTTTAGTCAGAAGACACGTCATAATACTGCTGTATTATGACATGTCTGCTCTTGTGTTATGTGGGTTACAAGAGATAGAAAATGCTACTGCTCTTGTGTTATGTGGGTTACAAGGGGTAGAAAATGTTCATTTTATGAATTATTGTTCTTTATATGATGATTTCAGAGCTGTGTTTTTCAGAAAATGTCTTCAATCATCTTCAATCAAAGCAGATTTCTTTTGGTTGAATGATTATCAAAGGCTAGATTTGTGTTTTAGGAAGGNCTTCAATCAAAGCAGATTTCTTTTGGTTGAATGATTATCAAAGGCTAGATTTGTGTTTTAGGAAGGAAAGCTTCTTCGTTGTAGATCTCATGTGTAAAGCTTTGGGAGAGAAGACAAAGTTCTCTGTTTAAGTTGTAAAATTTATGTAATTGTCTTGTTGCAGTTTTGTATGTTTTACACATTTTCTTTTGTTTCACCACTGCAGCAATCCATTTGGTGTCTTATAAGTTCATGTGGGCACTTTGTGTGCATGACACAAATAAAAATCATATCAAATCATACAGAAGGCAACCACATTTACTATGGCCTACTTTATATTAGTTTAAACATGTCTTGAAGCTATTGTGTGAGTTTATTTACACCTCAAAAGTTATGTGGGACCTTCTTGTACTAAAATGTATCATGAAAGATTTTCCATTATATATATATATATATATATATATATATATATATATTCCATATTGTTGGGATTGAACAAAGAACACTGAAGTCAATGTGTTCTGAAAAACCACATATGAGGGTTAAAAAGCAGGTAACGTCCCCTGAGGTTTTTGTTGTAACAGCACACCAACACACAGAAACAGGTGTTCTGGCTCCGCACACAAGTGTTTAGACAGATGATTTTTAAGGCACACACACACACACACACACAGAGAGAGAGAGAGAGAGAGAGAGAGAGAGAGAGAGAGAGAGAGAAAGAAAGAAAGAAAGAAAGAAAGAAAGAAAAACTTAGATGAGGTTGATATTTTTTGATATATATAAAGTGTATATAAAGCAGTCATCTTCAAAGTCCGGACTCAGGTCTGGATCCAGACTGAACCACAACTGTCTCCGGACTCTGAGCATATTATACTTTTCATGTGTATTATTTCTATTATCTGCAAGACATCACTGCGACACAAGTCAAAATTCTCCGCTGTGTGAGAATTTCTACTCTGCTTTGGTTTGGTCCAGTCACATTCAGCATCTCATCATTTCCATGACAACAGTGGGTTGACATGGCGTTGGACTCAACACCTTTAATTCCAAAAGAGACGTCTACTCCTGGGACTATATTTCCTGGCGGAGACATACACTGTCTTCAACGCAACTCCGTGTCAGATTGGTTACAGAAAGTTACTTCAACAAAAAAACTTAATAGACTTGTTGTTTGCTGTGATGAATTACTTACCTCAAGCGTGTTTCAAGTCTCGACAACTTGATGTTAATAGCGGAGTGGAATGAACTCAGACCAATGGCAGTCTGGAAGGTAGGAAAAACAATTTTAAACTTTACCACTCCAGTAATATATTTTGGGAAACAGAAACATCATGGGTTGTATATATTGGCCTCAAACATGCAAAATCACTGGTATAGTCCTTTAAACTCAGTCCCACATCGCCTCTGCTTTATGCTGCCTCTCTGAGACACATTCAGCCAGAGAAGCAACTTTCCCACAAATGATAGATTGATAAGGTTGTGCACAGACATATATGAGGAGCAGGGGTTCCATTCAGCAAAAAGCAAATCCTCCTAATCTGCAAACTGAATCTTTATGATCTGAATAAAGTATTCTTTCCCATAACACACCTAGAGAGAATCAGTGGTTCACTTTACAACGGCTTATTAATACACTTACAAGATGAAGAACACTTGCCTGGTCTGCAGAGGTTAAATGACATAATTCATTATTCTTATGCTAATTAATGCTATGCTCATGCTAATTAATATGTTTGAAATGCATTTTCAGTTCATTCAATCAGTACAGATTTTAAAACAGTGGCTTAACAGTTCTGATGTTTTATGTTTTTGAGATGTCAACAGCATTCTTACTATTCATAAAGTAATGGAGAGAAGTATGTTGAGATGAACCATTTTTACGATTAGTCACGTAATGTCTAAACTGTAAGGATTTAGGAGCCACAGTTTAGAAACCATAAGGAAAACCTCTCTGCGTGGAAAAAAGATGAATAGAGTTGTTTCTCAGAGTGTCTCTTCTAGCAACGACTTTGAATATTGCCACAGAAACTCCTCTGTGCGTGTGTGTCTGTGTAAACTTGAGATTATTTCTCTCAATATAATTGTACTGTCTAAAATTCAAAGTCTGACATCCCTAGAGAGTGGGAATGTTGTCAATTTGGTGACATTATTAAAGGACCATACCACACATTTTGCATGATTGAGCCTAATATATTCAATTTTCATACACAAGGTTACTGACAATCATTTCCCAAAGCATAAAACCGTATTTCAGCTTTCCTGATATTTTGCAAAATCTCTTAATCTTTCAAAATCAAATATTCAAGCAATACACTGACCTTAAAAATCGATGTTTCTCCTGCTAATAGTTACGCAGCCTTATGAAGTCATGGTCATTTAAATTTTTCAATAAACACAGGTCTTTTTGGGACTATATTCCCTGGTGAAAACATACATTCACTCTACGCTTTTTATTGCGCTTAAATGCTAAAATTATATAACTAATAAAAAAAACCTGAATACACATCTTGTTTGTGATGATGGATTACCTATCCCAAGAATGTTTCAAGTATGAACAAGTTGATTTTAATAGCAGAATGAACTGAAACCAATGGANTTTTTTTTTTTTTTTTTTTTTTTTTTAACTCACCATTCCAGTGGTATGCTTTGGGGAATGATTGTCAGTCACTTTACATGTATGAAAATTTAATATATTAGGATGAAAATTTAATACATTAGGCTCAAACATGCAAAATGGTGGTACGGTCCTTTAAACATGCAGAGGCCAGTTTACAGACAATTTCTAAACAGGCTTTGCATGTACACACAGAACAAAGAAATCATGTTTATACGCTAGTTTCACATATTTTAGGGAAACAATGCCATTCGAATTACTGAAGTGTAACTTTGAGAACAAAAAGACATCTTGCAAGGCTCAAGACACGATGATTCAGGTTCTTTGCTTTTCTTTTATGCAGGGTCTTTTGTCTTTTCTACTTCTGATATCTGCCCCTGCTCATATTATTGGTCTAAATATCATATGGCTGATTACACACAAGTCCTGTAATAAAATAACAATCTATTAATGTAATAATGCAAATCTCCCCCAGAACATGTGAAATAGTTGCATATGAACATAATTTTTTTTATCAAAGGCTGGAAGGGATCTTTTAACATCACATATGATCTGCCTTTCTCTCTCTCTCCTCATGTTTTCTGTGACTTCCTACTGTTCACTAAAGGGAAATACTTAAAAATAACTAATGCTACCTCAGCTATTAGTATGAAACCACGTGAAGTCCAGGGAAGTGCTGAAGTATAATAAATATTTTCCTCATGTAAAATGTTTCTAAACATGCAGGGCTGCACTACATTCACACATTAATTAAACTGTGTCAAGGATGTTCCACATGTTCCATATGCCCTTCAACACTTTTATGTTACTCAGTTGTGGGTAGTCAAGGACATCTGAATGTTTTTATCTGCTCCATAAAAAGCATAAAGGGACTTCCGGCCAACACAGTTTAACTAGACTTTTGATTTCTAAAAATAAATCTGTACCAAGCATCTGTTAGAATGTTTTGTTTTCCTTGTTTTATTGTGTCATCAGCCTAATGAAAATTGTATAAAACAACTTATTATCATCGATTTACCTTTCAGACAACCTTATCCCCTGCAGATTTAATATGCTATTGTTAGTTATTTTGCATGAGATAACAAATAACAGAACATTGCTGGATGCTGTCAGTAAATGTAAATCAGTAATGCAACCTTGTTGGAAGTGAATGTAAACTGAGGTGTGTTCAGCATAGCCTAACGTTGGCAAAAATATTGGCAATCAATGGAGGGAACTGTAGTGGAGTGTTGTGTCTGTGAAGGTTCATCTCAGTCATCCAGGTGGTAAGTAGAGGTAGTGTCACTACTCCATCCACTTCTGCACTCTCTCCTCCCGTACACTAGGGGCACCCGTTCTCTGCCTTCAGCTACGGCGCCTTCCTTCCCCTGTTCTTCCCCGCACTATTTAAATCCTGATTCTGCAGTTAGTGTTTGCCAGATTGTACTGTGCTTGTCACTGTCAGTCCCGCTGTTATCGTGTTTCTCTGATCTGTTAGTTTGTGTACCGGACTTGTTCTGCCTGTTTACGGACTCTGACCTTGCCTATCCCGCCTTGGTTTTTGTTTGCTTGATTACCTGTTTCTTGTGTATGATCATCGCCTGTTTTTTGGACTTTGCTGCTTCCTGTGGATATACCTCTGTGTACAGAATAAACTGTTTGTTTTAGTCATCTTACCCGTGAGTCGGTCTCTGCTTCTGGGTTCTCAGCTTCCTGCCTGATAGGTAGGTAGAGTAGCCAGAAACTGTACTCAAGTAAAAGTATTGTTAAGATAATAGTGACTCAAGTATTAGGAACAGTAGTCACCAAAATAATTACTTGAGTGAGAGTAAGAAAGTATCTATTAAAAAGATTACTTGAGTAGTGAGTAACTTTAATCAACCTGCTAGAATATTATTTCAAATAATCAAAAAGCTATAAAGTGCTCATCTGAGGGGGAAAAAAAGCAAAATAGCTATATGTAGCTTCTAATACAATCCAGATCATATCATATAAAGAAACAGCAGACAGTAATAAATCAAATATTTACCACATAACAAATTATGACAATTCTGGCCTGGCCCCAAANCAGCAGACAGTAATAAATCAAATATTTACCACATAACAAATTATGACAATTCTGGCCTGGCCCCAAAACAGTTAGCTAAGTTAGCTTCATGAATTACTCAAAATAGAACAGGAAAACGAGTTAGCATTAGCAGCAGCTAATGTTGCAGCTTACTGCCATGTTTCCTCAAGTTCCATGTTGATTCTCAGAAGCTGAAATGTCACATTTTTAGCGAGACAAAGACACAACGCATTATGTAGCTGTTAGTTCTGGTAAAGTGGGGGGTGGGGGATGGGGAGCATGGCCACAAGAAAATGCCAATGATGCCGGGGATGAATAACTCCGTAATTTTCCACTTTCTCCACACCACCCTTTCTCTTTTTAGAATCCATTTTTCATCTAAGCACCAAGAAACTTATGAAAGAAAAAAATTATGTTTGCTTAAACTTCATTTTAATTATTGTGCAGTGCAAAGGCCACCGGCTGGCCCACTTATCAACTTTCACTGACCCCCATGTTGCGTCAACGCATGGTTGTCATGGAGATGATGTGACGCTGAATGTGACTGGACCAAACCAAAGCAGCCACTCTCACAGACAGTGCACTGCAGCAGTCCGACATTCGGTTTCACTTTATCTGCTGCAGCAGAGAAACGTTGCATCGGAGCGATGTCTCACAGATAATACAAATAAAAAGTAAGAGTGCGACCAAATGTAACGGAGTAAGAGTATATTTTTTTCTTCCTAAATATACTCAAGTATGAGTTAAAAGTATCCTGCAATAAAAGTACTCAGTAAATTACAATTTTGTGAAAAAAGTTATTGAAGAAAATGTAACGGAGCAAATGGAACACATTACTTACTAGCCACCTCTGGTGGTAAGTCTAGAAAGTTGAAGATGAGTCACTGGGGCTGGGAAAAGTAGCCTGGAAAATTTTTCACCATTTATCCAAAAGGCTTCTTCAATTCTAGCTGTAGCGGGAATAGTTAGCATTTATTCCCAAAAGGCAGACATGCCCACGTCCATCAAAATACTGGTTTCGCCTCACTGTGAAATGCCTGTAGTGGAGTGGCTCGACTTTTCCAACTGAGCCATTCAACCAACTGCTTCATTTTGAGTCTGGTACCAATCAATAAAATAAAAAAGTCCTGTGCTGGCAGGCTTTATGGAGCAATATGTGACATTCATCACATCTGTGCTCCACCAACTACTTTTTGGTTACTTCTGCCATTTACATGCAGAACAGATATTGGTGTTTAAATTATGACTGAGCTAACCTGAAAAATAATGTTGCCTTCAGGTACCTGAACTTCACCACGTTAACTATAGTTCAACATGACCGCTGTCTTTCCCTCAAACTATGTCTACATCTAAATCATAACTAAACCGTACTGTAACTGGCACAAACATGCATTTCAATAAACAATTATCCTTCAAAAACCATGTTACTATATCTAATTTTGAAAGTAATAGAATTCATGTTGAATAGGCTTGTATGTTGGGTGCTATCTTTCAGAGTTGTCAAATGTCAAAAATATGGTTGTGTTGCTGTTGTGTTTGAACTCTATTACAGTTCATGCCGTTGAGATGTTGAAAATGCAAGAACGTTGCACTGGAAAGCTTTCATGAGCAGATTTTCAAAAATTTCTCCCTCAGGAGAAGCATTCCCCTGGGACTTCCTACCAGAGAATTGCCCTTTTAAACATTATTTCCGTGGCATTTCGGCCTTATTAGACCATTCACTTTTCATAGTGAAAAGATGAATAACAAGTGAGAGGGGTCAGGAAGCAACAGGCAGTCATGCTGATTCTGGCCTCAAGGCATTACATTTACACGTTTGGTGCTATTCCAACAGAAGTGGGGAAAAAAAAAATCTGAGCTCTTAAGACAGAAAATGCCCTTTTAGAGAATTGTACCTGAGTCCTTTTCAAAGTTTGTACATGCTGCTGTATGAAACACCTAATAAAATTTCATTGAGAGTTATTGTGCATATACCAGCATGCTTGTGTAGCAGGTATGTACTGTAGGTCATTTTAACTTGCACATTTCTTCGTTTACAGTTTGCACTTCCACTCTTCCTTGCTGCACCATTGCTGTGCACACTGGGTGAAAACAGGCTACAGGATGGTTAAGGTACTGTCTCTGAAAGTCCAGCTCCCTGTTCTGATTGGCCAGCTGTGTCAGGTCTGAACTGGCAACACCCACAGACGACCTAACATAGCTTTCTATCTGAACATTTGCTCACCTCAAACACTGTGGGCATGTCAAAGCACATGTGCCACTTTCAGTGCAGTTTAGGACCCATGGATTTGTCTTCCTTGATACATTTTCCATAGTCCTCAACCTCAAGGTTTGCAACTGACATTATATGCTTATATTTAAAGGACCATACCGACATTTTGCATGTTTGAGCCTAATATATTCAATTTTCATGCACATAACATTACTGACAATCATTTCCTAAAACATACTGTTAGAATGGTGAATTTAAAAAAAAAAAAAATAATAATACTTGAAACATAGAACATTTCAAGTATCAACAAGCTGATTTTAATAGCGTACCAGAATGAACTGAAGCCAATGGCAGTCTGGAAGGTAGGAATTTTTTATTTTTTTTTTTTTTNGTTACGTGTATGAAAATTGAATATATTAGGCTCAAACATGCAAAATGTCCAGTATGGTCCTTTAAGTATGGATGATAGGGACATGTCCCTAACAATGGCAGGGTAATAATGAATTGTCCTTGCCAATATTTTGATTGGATAGATTAATTAGAGGTTTGTCATGCACCCGTTACTTAAAACCATTAATGTGCTACAACCTTTAAACAGTAACAATTACTGTAGTATCTTCATCTTATTTCTGAAGACAAAATACACACAAACACATTTTCATTATTTTCCATGTGTGTATTTAATTGAGGAAACACGTCCATGCAGAGGGACCGTTAATAAATGCAGTGCTTAAAAAGATATGTAGGTGATATAACTATGCTTTGTATGTAAAACTCTTTGATTTTTTGGCATAGGATGTTTTTGCTTTGACAAGAACCATCCCACCACATATCACAAGAAGCTTTTTCCTATTTATATAATCCTATTTGGCAGTATATGCATTTTTACTTATATAACTTTCAGCTTTAAATCTAACTTCTGAGCTGTTTAATTTCTTCTGTTACCCCACTTTGAGTGGATAAATGGGAGACAGGTGCTTGTGGTTGGTTTCTGGGCCTGTAAGCTATTTGTAAAGCTAATCTGTGATTCTGCAGTCCTTCCTCTCTTCCAGTTTATTGATTTGCTACATCACTCAAAAGTTTCCTGAAGCTGACATATATAAAATGACTCCTTAAGAGTAACGCTCAGACATTAATAATATATCTTTAAATACATCAGACGCAATACTCTGTTGAACTGTTACTAACAGGAAGTTCATGCTATGGTTTAAATACTATTATAGTGGAAGTTCATCACTCTATCACACACCAGCTCACCACTGTGTTTATCTGCAGGAAACATGGTCAAACATTTGATCAGGAGAGCAGAGCAAAGGAAAATATGTCATTTCTGTGAATTTAGGAGACTGAAAATCTGGATCAGGTGCCATTTTTCAGCAACTAGTGTCAGTAAACGAAAGGTGAAGACGTGTTTGGTTCCTTTCCAGAAACAATGAAAAGTTATACTTTGCAACTGGAATTACAAGCAGTGTATGAAAAATCAGACTCTTTAACCATAAGTAGAACGCTACTTGCGAGTTGTGGTTGTTATGATGCTAATATGTATACAATACTCATTAAAAACTATTTTAATGGGCTGTAATGGTAGATTTCTGTTGAGCATTAATACCAAATACCAGTACCATCAGCACCAGTCTGTTCTGAAACCATTTGAAAGTGTGAATTGAAGAGCTTTTAGCAGTTGAAAATAATTCATATCAGTGATTGTTCATATTGCATGGTGGCACACTTTTGCTGAGCATCTCTAATGAATGATACCAGTACTGTTTATATGAAATATTAATAAAGCCAAAAACAGGAATGATTGCAGACAGTTTTCATCTGTTGGTTTATACTTGATGTTTAAAATCCATCCATCCATCTTCCATATCAACTTATCCTAATCAGGGTCGCTGGAGCCTATCCCAGAGATCACTGGGCAAGAGGCAGGGTATACCTGGACAGGTCGTCAGCCTATCACAGGGCTGTCACATACAGAGAGATAAACTCATTCATGCCTACGGTCAATTTAGAGTTTCTAATACATCTCATCTGCATATCTTTGGAGGTGGGACAAAACCCACACAGACACAGGGAGAACATGTAAACTCCACACGGAAAGTACCCAGTCAGATTTGAACTCAGGACCCTTAAAATCCATTGTATGTAAATTATAAATATTGATTTCTAGCCTGAGATTTACATTAATAATCTAAAATGCAAAATATCTATTAAAATCAAAAAGAGTTCTATTTTATCAAGTTAAACAAGAAAATCTTATATTTTTTGTTTTTAAATAAATCAAATGTTTTGCATAATCATGTTTACTGGCATGCATACACGTGTGCCATGTGCATATGCATAAGTTTGCATATGCACACGTGTGCATAGGCACAGTGTATATGCATGCGGGCGTATGGCATAGAAAAAGAGACATACAGCAAGTGCACATGCAGACAACTCATCCTCGATTAAAAATGTCCCTACTAGGGACATTTTTAAAACCAAACCTACACCCTCATCAACACATACTCTCTGTATTAGACTATATTTAAGTAAAACAACAAAATACAAAACATGTCCCTTTTAAGACAAAATATTATTTTATGTGTGAAGCACCTTTTAGATCGTTAGATCGAGGTGCCTTTTAGATCGATTTTAGATTTTAGCATGTAACCACTAACAAATCCTTTCTTTCTTTCTTTCTTTCTTTCTTTCTTACTATTGGCTGTTAGGTGGGATGTCTACAGATGACACGCTGAGCCAGTCAAACTCCATATGCATAATACACCACAACCTCTATGGAGACAAGATGGAGCACTGTAAGTGCTTACATCCTGCAAAATCTATGTATCCTGAGTGCAGAATTTTATTGTCTCAACTGTGTTTTCTATGGCCATAAACCAAAGCTGAAATTATTATTATGGTTATACAGATGCTTTTTTTTTTTTTTTTTTTTTTTTTTTTCTGACTGGTAACGTTTAGCAACTGTCTGTACTCACAAACATCACTAAGGTGATCAAGCTCGTTTCTAATAACATTTTTTCACGTCTCAGATTCCTTTTAAGACACTTGCGCTTTTTTTCAAGATTTCCACACATCCAACACTACCGATTCAGAGAAGCCCAAAAAAAGGTTTTAGTGTTGCTCTGAGTTGCTTTTCAGATGCTGCAGGTAGTGTGATGATATATGGGACACATTTATGGTATATTGATCTCAGTGGATCTGCTCTTGGACACAGCATTCACAGCTTGGACATAAACTCCAAACAAAATGACTTCCTGTTGCTACAATATAGCTGCAGCATAAAAATAGAGTTTAAACTCTCTGTTTGAGTCTCTGAGTCGCTTTCAGACATTTCATCAGATTTTATTCACCAAGTGCAAAGCTCAAAGAATTCTATGTGGTTGCTATGACAACATAAAATGACAGAAAATACAAATTTTAAGCAAAAGTAGACACGATGCACCTTGCAAGAAGATGTGTAAAAGTGTAAAAGTAAATATAAAATCAAAAAGCAAGATGTAATCTCTCTATAGTAGATGTTGTGCAATGGTAATGGTAGAGACGTAACGAGGTCCAAAAACAAAATACAAAACTGAAACCAAGATGCAGTCTCCCCGATATATGTACAGGCTGTGAAATGATCAATACAGATGTGACCAGGTACACAAGAAGCAAATACTTAAAACACAATTTAAAAGGCAAATACAAAATCCGAAATCCAAAATACAGATACATCAGGAGATTACAGCAGATACAGAGTCAGTCACAAGTCCTTTGCAGTAATCTACTGTATGTATTTTGTATTTTATAATTGCCTGTTTGACTGCTCTTTTAAGTATTTTAAGTATTTGCTTTTTGTGTACCTGGTCAAAACTGTATTGATCATCTCACAGTAATTTCATAAAACGCAAGAAGGAAGTGCAGCACCGGTTAGATATATTTGATTTTATGAAATTACAAAAACTTGACAATGACAATACACGTGCACATCAATGCACTCATGCTGACACAATGATCAAAAAGTAAAATATGTTCTTAAACCTAAAATTACCACATAGAACAATTTCCTAACAAATAGCTTGTGAATTCCCCCTTTATTATGTCTACCTTTCTCTGTGAGTGCCTGTATAATCATATTTGTGCAGCATGTGTATCCTAAGCAAACACTATTGTTTTGATGAAGTGGCTGTTTGGCTGGAGTACACACAGGCTAATAAGCGCAGTCTGGCTCTTTATTATGCCATTAAAATCACTATTATTGAAGGGATTTAAAGGTAAAACACCTGTCCTTTCAGCAGGATCATTTAGAGAACTGACATACGGAAAAGAATGAGACAAAGCCCGCTTACAGCGTGTTACTAATCTGTCTGCAGACATAACCGCTGATGTGTACCTTTCATGTGCTCATAAAAAAGCCATTAAGGAGACTCATTCATCATTTCTGAGAATCTACCCGGACATTAGAGCTACCAAACAAAAGGATTAAAAAGATACAATAATGTAGTTTAACCTGCAGCTATACTCAATTACTGTGTGGTCCACATGAAATAAGTTCATATAATTGACCATCTATTGAAAGTTGAAAGTAAATTGGTCATGGGGATTGCTGTGTGAAACCGCTTCTGTTTGAATTCTGTGGTTTGACTATGAGGTAAAATAAGAATCAGTATTTTAAAATGAAAGGCTAATTCAGAGTCACCTGAGGTCACATACATTTTAACAGCAATAATCAAGTCTTGTAATATTATGTTGGAAGTGATGAAAATTTAAATTTCACTATGGACTGTGGAGAAATTCAATGAAGCAGCCCAAATTGAGTTTTTAAAAATTATTATTATTTTTTAAAACCATATGCTAGCAAAGATGTTGCATTCAAGTCTTCCATAATTTGCGGTAAGATTAGGCAACTGAAAAATAACTTATGATTCATGTTTAGTTTAGGTAACTAAAATGGTTCAGTTGAGGTCATAGTGAGGGTTTAATTGTGGTAAAACTGACAAGATTATTTGAGAATTGAACCCAGATTTGCAAGATTTGAAAGCAAATATATGCGCCATCTAACACTCAACCTCAACCTGATTCATTCACACCAGCTTCACCTTATCATTACCATTTTATCAGCCAATGTGTCCCTGGAGGTTCTCGGTCATCCAGGTCATTTTGATATCTAGCAGCACTAATTCAAAGCACCTGAACATGATGTTTCTCCACTCATCTACAGGTAATTAATTGGCTTCTTCAGTTCTGAGTTAGTGTTTGGCAGCAAACCAGCACTTATCCTCTGAGAGTCGTTCACACCTGTGATAAGGTGACATATCGGTTCACATGGGAGTCACTGAGTCACTCTCACCTAATTGAATGGCAAGAATACATACTTTTCAAAAGTCAAAAAAGTCATATATTACTTTGTGTGGAAGAAGGATTTCCTGGATCACAGATATTGGGCATATGATGCAGTTGGAACCACCTCATTTAATACAGGATCCTGTATCCTGAACGATACCCCTCTACACAAAACATGGAATGGGCAACGTGGGATTTGTGATCCACCAGCTCACTAACGACCTCTCAAGTCAACTATTGCACAATTATGAAATTGAAAGTAGAAAAAAAAATGTAACTCATCTATTCACAATCATCTTTCCCTGACTGATACAAATCTTGACATTTTCCTTCCTTTCTCTTAGCAATCAAGCTCTTTTTAATAGACTTTAGCTGCATGGTCTCCATTAGGGCACACTGCCAAACTGCCTGATGAAGGTATTTGCAATTTTGAAAGGTTGCATGAATTAAGTAGGCCTGCTTTCCCTGTGCAAGTGAATTATGGGTTGTGAATAAATTACATTAGTTTACTTAAATTTTTTAAAGGGGCAGAGATGAAGCTAAGATATATAGTTACTGGTTTTGGTGAGTTGAATTTGAAAATGTCCAAATCAATTGTGGCCACATAATTATCTACTTTGAATGTTTTCATTCCATTAGACAAATTTTTTTTCCAAAAATGAAGAATATCTGTATGCAGTATGCACAGTACACATGCACCAGGTTTCTTACCCTTGTTAGAAAGTTTTATTACTTTCAGTGTTACAGAGAAACAGAAATTGAGTATTTTTTCATCACAGCATGCTCTTAACATTGGAGCAAAGTCTTTACATCAAGTAATCATGGGATCTGCTTGCAAGAAGAACTTGATAAGAATGGAATAAATCTGTGTGTGGCATATGGGCGTAACTTTCCATGTCAAGCTGATTGCTGATTGAAGTCTAAAATCCCAATGTTGCCTAAGTTGGGATGCCCTGTTGAAAGAAAGAGAAGCTCATAGGTCTAGAGACAATTTTTTTTGAGAATGCAGAAATGCTTTTCCTATTGATTTTGTGTGTGTGTGTGTGTTTTAATTAATAAAACAATTTTTAAAAGCATTTATAGGCTCTCTCGTCATTGAGCTGGACCATGTGAAATAAAGAAAAAAAAAAACACCTCACATATATTTTGTGATAATTGGAGGGTTCATAAAGCATTTTCTGTGCTGATTTCTAATATATTGTGCAACTGACAAAAAAGACTTAATTTAGGTCATTAGATGTGCATACAGGAAAAAAATAAACCATTAAATAAAGGAGAAATGAGACAAATAACAGAACCAAACCACAATGGAAAAGCTAGCCTAAATTTAAGAGACCAAAGTCAAGAAAGCTGTGAAATCAAAAGAGCTAATTGAAGACGTTTTCCCCCTGAGCCACTGGCAAAGAGAAAGGAAGGGCAGCACTAATATCACAGATTTTTGCATTTGCTCATTAACAATATGGATATTCACTAGAAATACACCGTCATGTAAGCTGAGGGAATACCTTCCACACTGAAAACAGAGCCTCTTTTGCTGGTGTGGGCCACTGCAGTGGATAATTGATAGCAAATATTACCCCAATGATATGCTCTGCACATGGGAATGCTTCCACAGGTGCACCGCACCCTAATTTCCAATGACCTACTTTTGCTGTTTAAAAGCGAAATAAGCTAGAGGAGTTTCAGCACATACTGGGAGGTACAAGCTTGGGCTCAATAAGTCAGAGAAACTTGGTCCTCAGAGTACGGAGTGCAGAATCAGCGGAAACATTCTCTAATTATTCTTTGAGTGTTGAGTTTATAAATGTGGTAATCAATAACTTTAAAAAAAAAAAAAAAAAAAAAAAAAAAANACTTGAAGGAAAATGCTTGGATAACCTCAGTACTATTCATTCATGGCAACTGCTAGGATGAGTTTTTTTTTTTTTTTGTTTTGTTTTTTGCTGTATCTGTTAAGACACTTCACCCCTTGACACAAATGGAATCTATAGACAAACATCCATATGTATAGGTGTTATAAAGCTCATGTAATATGAAATGCAGCTGAGGTATTCATTTTTATCAAAACATCTTGCACAAAACTACTGAATGCTATTTTCATGTGTGTGAAATATTTAAAATGCATTAATTATGTATGTAAAAATCATATTTTTTTTATTGTGCATTCCTGGTTATATCAATCAAACTGATGTTTTTGGTTAAAATGAAAAAACCTAAATAAAGTAACAAAAACACAAGTAATGCACCATTTGATTGATATTACCTTGAGTACACAATAAAATCAAATAATTTAAAAGTGATAATAAGGTGTATCTGTTTTTGCAAATAAACTTACTCTCTCATATGTTAAAATTGATCACAACATCTTAAACTTTGCAGGATTCACCCTTGATACTAACTTCATCCTTCTTCCTGAAAGATTAAAGAGATTTAAGAGATTTAGCAGATGCAGACTACTTATCAAACTGCATAAACCAGACTATCATGCTATAAGGTTATTGCAGCCAGACTGCAGGATTAGGATGATAAAATGGGCTGATATATGATGCTACTGTTTTCCAGATGTTCGCAGAAAATGGTATTTACAGTATGCTGTTTTCTGATTTCAACTGATTTCTATACTGTCACCTTTGCCGCTGTAAACCATTGACACAAGTTAAATTCACTTAAGTGAGCACACTACAAAAGTAAAGACTTGAATCATCAAATGATCATCTCAACAGAGATTTATTAATTCGATTCACTATCAGGTTGGTTTATAGGCCACATCATACATTTTCAAGATCATCTATAGCTCAGTTCAGGAGCCAAATAAAGACGAGACTAAATCCCATTAATAAATCTCTCAAAGCTCTTTGATATCCCTATCGGACTGTACAGTCTATGGTGCTGATGGTACTCTATAGTGAAACCGTAGTAGTCTTAAACATGATGACTTTGTTCTGTTCATATCAGTCTGCAACTCTAATGAATTTGCAGCAACTTTTTTTCCTTTTTATCTCCTGCAGAGTACACATGCTTACTTGTCAGACTTTGATCTGTAATAAGACCTATTTAGTTTGGATGAATGGTTGTTCAGATCAGGCTGCTTCTTTCCCCAATTACGCAATCAAATCATTTTAATAAATGCGGTTGGTTTGATGTGCACTGCATGTGGGACATGGCAATTTACATTTCACAACAAAATATAACTTTAAATGACCAAAAACAAGCACAAATGTCCAACACAACATTTAATGTACATTTTTGGTGGTGGGCCACAAAAATAACAATACACATTTAATGACCTCTTGGAACAAACAGGACCTTTTCCACATTTTCTATTCCATTGACTATATCCTCAAGAAGAATTTTACAGAACTGCATTGTGATTCTGGCAATGTGTACACACTTATTTTTATTTACTGAAAATAAGGATTTAAACTATCTGTTAATCAATCTCATCATGTAGGCTAAACCAGGCACCTAGCGTTAGCATTTCAATCAGCAGGTTAGACTACTGATTGAGTTGTTCTGGAATCAGAAAAGGACAGACTCCCAATGACCAAGTATGAGGCTCCCTGCCTCCATACTGATCCTAATTTAATTCAACACATAAGAACCAGCCTACCTGGATAACTGTCTCTGAATTGCGTATCCATTTGGTTAATGCCAGCTTAAATTGAGTTGTGAATAAATAGCTCCCGTTGGAATTTTCTCTATTTCTGTTGTCTGATCTTCAAGTTACAACAACAGACAAACACAACTGGCTTAATTTAATGACAAAGAAATCAGTACTTGTTCTTGTCAGCACTTAATGCACCATTTGAACACAGTAAGAAATGGAGGGATCTCATTTCTCCTGCTTACTCTCTCTTGAACTGGGCATCCTGCAAAGATCACATGAAGAGCACAACTAAAGAAGATGTAAAAGAATCCAAGGCTAACAGCAAAAGACTTACAGAAATCTTTAGGAATTGCTCGTCTCTCTTCATGTGCTCATTAAATGCTAATTAAAGAATTAAATAAAGAAACACAGTGCAAAAATGACTGTTCCACAAGACCACAATATTCTGTGGACAAATGAGACAAAAGCTGAGCTTTTTGGGAGAAATGCATGTACAGGAGCTATGTTAAGTGGATAAAAAGGAACTGTATATTAAGAGCAAAACCTCATCCCAAATGTGACTCATGGTGAAAAAAGCATTATGGTTTGGGGCTGATTTGCTACCTCAGGGTCTGGAAAGCTTCCAGTTATTGCAGTAACAATGAATTCAAAACTGTATCAAGAAATTTTACAGGAGAATGTCAGGGTAGCTGCCTGAAACTGGATGATACAAGAAGACTATGAACCAAAACACACAATAAAATCAACAACACTGATTTAAAAAGAAGAATCCTTTTGTTTTTGAATAACTAAATAAGAGTCCAGAACTGAGATGCTGTGACATGACTTGAAGAAGGGTGTTCATGCAAGAAATCCCAAAAATATTGATGAACTGAAAATGTTTTGTTGAGAGGAATGATGTGCAAATCTGAGTTATTTTTTCTATTTATTATTCTATTTCCAGCTGTAAGGGCCCTACATGTTAAGTAACATACAGTCATACAGTACCATACACATAAGCGGCTGATTAGGGCCCTGCAACTGCAAGGTGGTCCCATACCAAGGGTTTGGTTTAGTTATCAGAAACTGATTTTGATGTCCCTTTAAAAAAAAAAAAAAAAAAAAAAAAAAAAAAAAAAAAAAGACTTATATGAAAGCATCAAAGTTCTCAATCTCTGCTTCTGTATTACTAATTCAGGGAAATTCTTGAATTAGAATTTTTCAATATTTATTTTATATTTGATGTATTCATTTCATATTTAATGCCTCCCAAAAGCTAGAACTGGCCCTGATTTGCAGCCTGAGCTGGGAATGATTAAACTATGTGTTCTGTCAAGATATGAAATTGTATGTTCTTAGTTTAGGCAGAGTTTCTGTTATATGAGTTGAATGAGATCAGACCAGTTTGATGAGTAATTGTGACGTTTGTGACATGTGACTGATTACTCTCACCTGTGTGGGTTAGAGGCTGTGCATAAGAGGAGCTGTGTGTGTGTGTTAGAATATTTGCAAGCTTGCTGAGTGATTCTGGGCTTTTGAAACCTTTACCGTGACACAGGTAAGAACACCAGCCAGCCTGCATTAACAACGATAAGGACGAGGACATCACGAAGGGTGTTCTTTGAAGGCCACCTAGTGAGAGAACGCCATTCTTTTTAAATTGTTTGCCAGTTAGTATGAATTTGTATGTTGTATATTTACTTGTATGAATTTCTGTTGACCAAACCATTCTGTACTTCACTAAAGGTCTTGTCATTCTGCACAGACAATTAGATCCTTGCTGTGTTCAGCTGCGTCAGTAGTTTTCAACACTTCCTGCAGAGAAGTCACAGCAGCTGGCCTCCCTTCATCCCTGTGACGTCACACGGAGCACGTGGTTTTGTTATTGCAGGAAGTGAAGATGGTGGCTCAGTCGCTAATCTCCGAGTCTGTCCTAGGATGGTCTATTTTTACCCTTATACTTTTGGTAAGCAGTGATAAGGTTGTATAATGGCTTCACCGGGTGCTGGGTCACTAGTCATTCACTCTGAGTTATATTAGCGATACCAATATTTTTGAATTAAGGTACTACGACGTGGTATGGCTGCGGTTTTGCTAACGTCAGCCTTGGCTTTGGTTTGGTTTTAGCTAACACTAGCCTTATATGACGACTTAATTAACAGACACATAGCTTATTCAGCTGCTCTAGATCGGTGAAAAGTTTCGAAACACCACCTTTTTAAGTGTAAAGGTTTGTTGTTACTTTACCGTACAGGACACCACCGTCTCTGCTTAGATTCACACCAACTGCTCAGGATTGACATACGAATTAATGCTCTACCAGGTGAAGAACACACATAGATGCTGCACACACACCTACCGAACTTATCCTGTGTGATAGAGCTTTAATTTAATAGCTTTGACTTTTAATAGCTTTGGTTGCGGTTTCAGTATAATTGCTTATTAGTACACAAACGCTGAAGCTAAATCCAATGTGCTGCTTAATGTATCTCAGCTGTGAAACATGTAACATGCCTGAGTAAAAGTGGTCAGAAGGAAGCCTGGATGCTAATAAATTGCTCTGCTCCGTGGATGTTATTGACATGCAAAGCCCGTGTCACTACCTGGCAAAGCAAGCAGCCAAAGGCTTAAGGCTGGGAGCCTTTAATTGATCGGGCTTGTGAATGGCAGCTCTTGATCAGAAGAGACTAGCTTTAGCAGTGTCCTCATCACTTTCAGCCTGTGTGCCTAGAATATGACCTTGTCATTTTGCATCTCTTCCTTTGCTTTTCTGTCTAATGGATCCACTGCCCATTACACCGGCAGTCCTTCACTTTGATGTCTGTTTAACGTTGCACTGCAACCGAATACATGAGCAAATTCATCACTTTTTTTTTTTTTTTTTTTTNTTTTTTTTTTTTTTTTTTAGGGATTTTTAAAATAGCCTTCTTACATATACTCATCTTACTATTTTAATCCTTATTAATTTTAAAAAGCCCATCTGGATCTCTGTAAGTATTAATCCATCACTGACCTCAATGGTCAGTGATGGATTAATACTGACCATTAATAATGGATTAATTATACTGACCATTAATACTGGATTAATAAGTACTGACCATTAATAAGTATTAATCCATCACTGACCTCAATTTAATGAGTCTATGTAAACATATACTGAATGAGGATAAGGTGACCACAGAGCATTTGGGATATTTGCAGTATATCATTTTTGTTATTTGATCTCATCTCTGTGTTTGCTAGACAGAGTGAACTGACAATTTTCAAGTAATTAGAAAATTATAGGTACATTACACCTGTACAGTATAATGGAATTTAGCATAACAGCCCTGCATTAGGAACATCATAACCTTCACAAAGGCAGAATTTATTACAGGGTTGTTATACTATATTTTGTATAATGTTATTGTATGAACCATGTGTGCTTGTCTATTCAGTTAATGTCTTTATTAACTCATGCATTCTGATTTAGATTTATTTAATTATACTAACCCAGTACAAAGAGGATGTAGTTGTGTCTTGTACAATTTATAAAGTTGTAGTTAAAGTGTAGCTAGAATTAACATTTCTTTTATTTATAGTCTGTTAATAGAGTTCTAATTCTATTATCTAGGCTGAACCTTGACTATTTTACTATCCCTTTTATTGCCTTCACTTTTGCCTATAATAGGATTTCATTTATGTTAAGAGTGGATTTTTTTAATTGCCCTTCTATCATTTTAGTGAGGGTTTTTTTCCCCCCTTTTTTAGGTGATCCTTGCTTTCTGTTGGGTCTACATTCGAAAATTTCAGAGTCGTCAGGAGAGTGAAGTTGTTTCAACCATCACGGCAATATGTGCTCTGGCCATCGCTTTGATTACATCCGCGCTTCTACCAGTGGATATTTTCCTGGTTTCGTTCATGAAGCATCCCAATGGCACCTATAAGGTTAGTATCTCTTCTGCTAACAGACCAAATCAATTTAGGGAATGTACACAAGATTTCCTGAGGCAACCTTTAACTTGTTTGCTTTGCAATTTTCCTCGCAAATAGACAATGTTGGCATTTGTTTTTGCCTAATCTACAAGCTGAATGAATTTCTTGGTTCGTAAAATAGGCATTGCATTTGTTTATATCCATTTGAAGAATTAAAGGATAATGACATCTTCATTTGAGCACCAAGTCATTTGTTACTTCACGTTTGTTGCAAATTGCTTTGATTGCTAAATGCTATTTGTTTTTTTTTTTTTCTTAGTACCACTTAGGCATTGCCAATGATATAAAGTATCTTAGCTCATGAGGAGCATAAACCTCACTTCCTTGATAAAACATGATCTGTTTGGAATCTCACCATATTTGGTTGTAATGGTCAAGAGAGATGAGAGCAGCTGGTGACTTTTTTGCTGAAACTTGACTGTAAACTGCAATGAAGGGAAGATTAAAAGCCTATTTCAATTTAAAATGGTGTAAAAAAAGCAAGTTAGTTAAGTTTTTTTTTTTTCCCCAATTAGAAATCGCAGTCTCAAAATAAAGCATAATGCACCATTTACATTTACCATTTACCATTTATTTAAGAAGCACAGTTTCCTGCCCCTGTGTTAAGTATGGATAAAAATAGAGTTGATGCAGGGATGACAGCTTTTATTTATCTCCCCCCCCTCAGTTTTGCATCATTCCGAAATGTGTTTGTGAGCTCAGATAAACAAAGCAGACGAGAACAGCCGCGGCAATATGTCACGCGCTTGCCAATATCCACGTCAGTGTGATTCATTGTGCTTTCTTTGCTGCTTATACTACAGTGTTTGACATCACTTCCACTTTTCCTGGTCAAGGTCATGGTCTCTTTCAGAAAATCCACTGTATATTCTGATTTTTGGGTCACGCCTCCGTCTTGAGAGTGTGTGGTAAATACATAACAAGTGACAGAATGAATGCAGTAGAGGATATAAATATTACATCATATTTTATACTCATACTTGTCTTTTTTCCTTTACACTTGGATCTAACTGATGTTCGTTATATATACTTATATTGATCCATTTAGTGTGAATTGACTTTTCTTCTTCTAACGTTCAGGACTGGGCTGCAAGCAATGAGACAAGGGGCGAAATCGAGAACACCGTGTTGTACGGATATTACAGTAAGTGCACTGGCTTTATACTTATGAAAAGTAAAATGTTTGAGAGATTTCTTAAAGAACCAGACTGGTTGGTTTTGCATGTTTGAGCCCAATAAATATCACCCGTTACTGCAAACCATTTTCCAAAACATAACGTTGTATTTTAGTTTTCCTGTTGTTTTGCCAAATCCCCTAATATTTCAAAATCAAACTTTCACACCAACCTTAAAATTTCATGTTTCACCTTCTAACGCCTACACATGACTGTAGAAGGCACGGTTGTTTTAAATTCTCAGTAAAAGCCGTCTTTCTCCTGGGACTATATTCCCTGGTGGAGACATACTGTATTTTTGAGTTTGTCGTTTTGGGTCGGTGGTTGTAAAACTGTAACGTCATTCTCCAATAATACAGAATCAGGAGAATGTTTCAGGAGAACGATGTCTGATGTTTACACCGCTTCAGTTTTGATAAAACATGGCTTGTCAAACCACATTCCTTATGCTGCTACTAAGCTTCCTCCTATGCCACTTTGGATCTGTTGGTGCGATTGGCTGCTGGGTACAAACCCAGTTCTCCTCGAGCAAGTTCTCAATCAAATTTTTTCAAACCGGTTCGTCAGGGTTGCCACTGTTAGTGTTTTTTTTTTTTTTTTTTTTTTTTTTTAAACAGTTATGTAAAATACCTCATTATTTCTGTTTTCTGTGAGAGGCTTTGGTGTGCGAAACATGTCTGAGTAAGGTTTTAAACCAATGGTGGCATGCAGATAGCAGGGAGTTTTTAACTATACCTAATTTGATGAAAAAGGAGGAGCCACCTTCATCCTGTGTACTTGATGTTTGCCAATAATCACAGGCTTCGTTACTTAAAGAACCATACCATCCATTTTTCATGTTTGAGCCTAATGTATTCAATTTTCATACATGTTACATTACTGACAATCATTTCCCAAAGGATAAAACCATATTCAGCTCTTCTGATATTTTGCAAAATCTCTTAATCTTTCAAAATCAAATATTCAAGTGATACACCCACCTTAAAAATTAATGTTTTGCCTGCTAATAGTTACACAGCCTTACGAAGTCATGGTCATTTAAATTTTTCGATAAACGCAGGTCTTATTTTGGGACTATATTCCCCTTTAGAGACATACATTCACTCTGTGCTTTTTATTGTGCTTAAACACTAAAATTAAGTAACTTTGAAAAAAAGCCTGAATACACATCTTTTTCATGATGATGGATTACCTATCCCAAGAACGTTTCAAGTATCAACAAGTTGATTTTAATAGTATACCAGAATGAACTGAAACCAATGGTGATCTGGAAGGTAGGAAAAACATTTTTAATTCACCATTCCAGTAGTATGCTTTGGGAAATGATTGTCAGGAACGTTTCGTGTATGAAAATTGAATATATTAGGCTCAAACATGCAAAATGGGTGGTGTGGTCCTTTAAGTTCTTGGGTTTAGTTTCTTTCCTTCCTGTTCCTAACAACAAAAATAAAATAACTAAAAAAATCACCCCATCATATTATTCATTGACTTTGCTTAAACACATGCAAAATAGTATGGAGGAAATTGGATAACATTTTATACTTGTATTGCATTAAAATCCCAGTTTACACATGATTTAGTCAGTAATCACATTTCTCCCCAAATCCCTCCAGGAGGATGTCCCCTAAATTAATTTTCCCCATTAATTTATTTTCCACTATCATGGTGTTTTTGCTCATTCAGACACTTCAAGACAGTGTGTTTCTTCGTTAGATTCAGCTGTTAAAACGCTGGCTTTTGATAATCCTTCGGCTACTTGCTGCAGCGCGTCATGTTGAATTCTGAGATTGTATATGCGGCGATGCTGCTTCGTCTGATGGGAGTAACTGGGCTTCTACTGCAGAAATCTAGCAAGTCTTTATTTCTTTAACCTGAAAAACTTGGGAAGGACCATACATCCATTTTGCATGTTGGGACTATATTCCCCAGTGGAGGCATACATTCACTCTGTGCTTTTTTATTATGCTTAAATGCTAAAATTATGAAACTTTGAAAAACCTGAATACACTTGTTGTTCACGATGATGGATTACCTATCCCAAGAATGTTTCAAGTGTGATCAAGTTGATTTTAATAGTGTACCAGAATGAACTGAAACCAACGGCGGTTTGGAAGGTAGGAAAAATAATTTTAATTCCCTGTTCCAGTAGTGTGCTTTGGGAAATGATTGTCAATAACCTTACTTGTATAAAAATTGAATATATTAAGCTGAAACATGCAAAAAAAAGATCTTAGAGAGTGAGAGGATGCCTGAGGAATGGAGGAGAAGTGTGCTGGTGCCGATTTTTAAG
>VXCM01000871.1:5933-148400 GCA_014773175.1 Lucifuga dentata
AAAAAAAAAAAAAAAAAAAAAAAAAAAAAAAAAAAAAAAAAAAAAAAAAAAAAAAAATCAATAATAGAAAAATGACAGTGGAAACTTTATTATTGAAATTATTTTTTTATTTACTTTGAATATTTTAAGGTACATGATTAGCATCTCATTTGCATTTCTCTCCATTTTTGTCTATTGATTTATTATGGAACATAATTTGAATTGAACTTAAAGGACCATACTGGCTGTCGTGCATGTTTGAGCCTAATATATTCCATTTTCATACGTTACATTATTGACAATCATTTCCCAAAGGATAAAACCGTATTTCAGCTTTCCTGATATTTTACAAAATCTCTTAATTTTTCAAAATAAAATATTTAAGCGATACACTCACCTTTAAAATCGATGTTTCACCTGCTAATAGGTGTAATTACGTAAAATTATGAAGTCACGGTTGTTTAAATTTTTCGATAAACGCAGGTCTTCTTTTGGGACTGTATTTCCCAGTAGAGGCATATATTCACTCTACGCTTTTTATTGCACTTAAAAGCTAAAATTATGAAACTTTGAAAAAAAAAAAACTTAAATATATGTCTTGATTGCAATGATGGATTACCTATTCCAAGAACATTTCAACTATCAACAAGTTGATTTTAATAGCGTACCAGAATGAACTGAAACCAGTGGCTGTCTGGAAGGTAGGAAAAAATGTTTTGATTAACCATTCCAGTAGTATCCTTTGGGAAACAATCGCCGGCATGGTCCTTTAAGCAGCAGCTCAAGCTCTCAGAGGAGGAAACGATTTTTGAGTTTGTATGGAAATGAAATCCTGGTGAAACTTACTTTAAACTAACTGTTCCTTTGTAAAACAAACAAACAAAAAAATACTTAGACAAAAACTTTAATAGACATTATCTTGTCTGTGATGGATTACTTATCTCAACATGTTTCAAGGCTCTACAATTTTAATATTTTAATAGCAGATTTTATACTTTGATGAACAGAAACCAATGGCAGTCTGGAAGGTAGAAAAAAAAATCCTAAAATTTACAGCTAAAGTAGTGTGTTTTTGGAAATGGTCGTCAGTAACGTGGAGTGCACATATTGGGCTCAAACATGCACAGTCACCGGTATGGCCCTTTAACTATTGTCAGTAGAAAGTCACTAATTTCAGTCAATAATCAGCAGATTTATTTAAATTCACTACATTCTCCTCAGCAATCTCCCTCTGCACACACATACACACACATTCACCAGCACACACACCCTCCCTCTCCTCATGTCTGCACTACACCTGACTCTTCTGGGTGGCAGCAGCATTACATTGTGGTGTATGTACTTTTACACACAGTTTAGTTGAGGTTAACACAACACGCTAAATTACTACAGTATGCAGTGTTTCTCTGCATGATTACACTGACTGGAGTAGATTGTGTGCATGTGTTTGTGTTTGAGACAGACAGACTGTCCTGTGGCGTAAAGGCAGCAGGCCACTAATAATGACAAACAGCTTGTTCTGGGGGCTTTGTTTTATTCGTGTGTGTGTGTGCGTGTTTGTGTGTGTGTGTGTGTGTGTGTGTGTGTGTGTGTGTGTGTGTACATTGGGAACATGTGTTTGCATGCCCTTTATTGTCTGTGTTTGTGCAGTGCTTATAACTGAGAAGCAGTTGTGTGTAATGGTGGTGATAGTTATCAGGGTTGTGAGGTCAGGTATGATAGTGATCTGGGTTGCCAGGTTTGGTCCCGGGGTTACAGGACACGGCCTTATCTCAAGTGCCTCTACTCCACTTATTACGAAGCCTGTAATGAGTGACAATAACCACTTAATGGAAAAAAGGCCGGCTGTAACTGATGAATTTGTATTTTCTGCTTCATTCCCACAGTATCATTGTTTATTCCACTCTCCTTTTTACTTTATTTAGGATTATTAATAGCATTAATGCTAGCAGAAGCAAGAGCCTGATGTTCAAATCTTCATCCTTCAATGCCTATAAACACAAGATCAGTTTTACAGCCCTAATGTGTGAACATTCCCAATATGAACAAAATGTATGATTTTCTCTCTCGGGAGATCATTATGTGTCTTTTCTTTTTTATAATAGATTAATATTGTTTTAAGCTTCCTACACAGCTCGTTGCTTAATCTTTTCCATTCTCATAAGGGCTTTAGTCCCAGAAACATGTTGCTATCGTCAATACAGGCATAATCTGCTGCAAAGTTTAAGAATTTCTGCACATAACCAACTTCTGGACTGAAAGTGAATCATCTTGTTGCAGATGTAAATTTTAGGCTATGAGAGATTTTGTTTTTACCTTATGAGTCTGTTTTTTTCCCAGATATTTCTTTTCAAACACCACGTGACCCTATGTGTTTGTTAGCAATATCCCAAAACACTCTTCCTGCCAGAACACCAAAACCTCACAGAACTCAGGAACAATACACATGAAAAGGCAGATTAAGGATTTGTGCAGATATTATGTGACCAAAATATACCATCTTCATTCATCTTTGAATGTAGATCATAAAGAAAAATGGTTCTCAGACTGACAGCCTTAAGCCCTTGACCTTTTCTCCCCAGTATACCGCTAAGTGCAAACATACCACATTCACACAGACACAGAAACAGGCACACTTAAACACAGCGGTCTAATGGTTTCCATAGTGGGCTCATCAGTCTGTGGCCTGGAGGGAATGATTGGTAAGTCATACTGTTGAACATGGAGAGCGGCTTGGGGGAAAGATCAGGTCTTGGGCGAAGGTTAGGGGCAGCTGCAGCCGCTCATTTGTGGCCACCCAGGACAAGGTTGTATGTGTGTGTGTGTGTGTGCGTGCACATGTGACTGATTGAGAAGGCCGGACAGCTGCAGAGGTCTATTCATAGTGCACCAAGAATGATGTCTCTTTCCTGCTCCGAAACACATCATCCCTCCATCATTCTGACTTATATCTGTCAATTCTACCATCATCCCCCGTCATTTGTTTACAGCTTCAGCGACAATCCAATGGTGCAGTCAGGACAAAACACAACAGAGGAGAGGAGAGGAGAGGAGAGGAGAGGAGAGGGCTGGTTAATCAGGTGCCAATCAAAATCATCAATATTCCTTACAAATAACTTGATCAATAGATATACAGTACATAGTAACATAAAGACATCAGACATAGTAGCGTTGGACAATCCGCTTTTTCAGGAAGAGCAGCACATTTCTGGAATTCTCTGCCTTTGGATATTAGAAGTTGAGCCTCTATTGTAAGCTTCAAAAGTAGATGACAATTATGGCAGAAATCTGGGCAGATTTGTAATCATTAATAAAACTGTTTCTGAGTTATGTGTGTTATGGGAAATTTTGTTTTGGGTATTTTTAAAGGTTTTATGTAGAGTAGATTTTTATTGTGTTGTTTTGTTTTACTTCTTTTAGGGTTACTATTTAACATCTGTCCAGGGACTAAATGAAAAATAGCCTATTGGCTAATTCTGGTTCATTTAGAGGAATGTTTATTTATGTTCATTGTTCCTGTCAAATAAACCAATGAATAAAATAAAATAAATAAAATTTATGTGACTTTTTTTTTTCTAAAATGCAATGATTTGAATTTGTTTATGCTTGTTGGGACAGCGGGTGCAAATTAGCCTTGTGGCTAACCTCAGCACATTTACACTGGCGTCTTATTAATGTGCTTTGTCCCATTTTAAATAAATAAATAATCTTAAAATTTGCAGCTCATAAAAAAAAAAGATTTTGACACAGTGTAGGGTTGTACTCCTCTCTAGAAAACCAAATGGATTAATGATAAAAAATAAATAAATAAATAAATAAACTGCACTGTGACATGGTCTCAATTTTGGCTGGTTTACTATGCATACAAAAGAGATGTAAAAATAGCTGTTTTATTATCTGATAGTTCAAGTGGTCATTCAGAGAAGCATGCAGGGGAATAGATGTAGCCAGAAATTTAGAAGGTCAAAATTACATAGCTGCTAAATGTAATAGATTATAACAGAACATAATGAATTAATGAATCACTTGAGTTGTGGAATCGGCATAATAATTCAAACCTCAAAAACAGGTAACAGGAGGCAAAGTATCGACTTTTGTATCTTTTATGTAGGACCTTTTATCAAAAATGTTTAAAGAAGAGGATTGGATTGTATTGGAAGCTACATATGGCTACACTGCATTTTTATTTCCTCAGATGAGCACATTATAGCTTGTTGATTACTCTAAAGAATAAGCTTGATCAAAGTAACTCACTACTCAAGTAATCTTTTTAATAGATACTTTCTTACTCTCACTCAAGTAATTATTTTGGTGACTACTCTTACTTATACTTGAGTCGCTATTGTCATAAAGTAACAATACTCTTACTTAAGTACAGTTTCTGGTACTCTACCCACCTCTGCTCCTAATCCTCCATGGTTGCCCCCAAATTAAAAGACAAAACAAATGAGTGGCAAGAAAAAACATCACACCACCTACAATCATCTCTCCTGTCATCCCTCTTGTGTTTTCCCTGTAATTGTTTTATCCGGACACCCCGCCGGACTTGGGAAAAGATACCCCCCATCTGTCGTCCGAAGCTGCATTTTGATGGCCCTCAAGGGAAATTTGTCCTTGAATAGTGACAAGGGATCAGCTTCTATGCATCATATTCCACCATTAGTTGAAATATTGCAAAACCAGGCCCACCTCCATTGTACTGGTTACAACTGGTTGCATCAGGAATTTGTTCACACAACACACAACATGTAATTAAGTGATGGATGTATTTATAGATACCCCCTTTTGTCCTCTATCTATCTATCTATCTATCTATCTATCTATCTATCTATCATCTGCACCATCTCTCCTTTCCATCCTACCTCAGCTTCTGCTTCATTCAGTATCTAAATATGACACACACACACACTCTCTCACCNCACACACACACACACACACAGGTTTTGACCTTGCTAATGGTCTATAGGTCCACAACTCCTAATACGCTCATTAGTTCCGAGACACACAGTCGCTCACAAAACATAAACATGCACACACAGACACACACACCTCAACTTGCCCAACAGACACATTTAACCATGATGCCTCAGGGGATAGCCACAAGGTAGCCGGAGGGTACACAACACAGAGAGAGAGAGAGAGAGAGAGAGAGAGAGAGAGAGAGATGATAGGAAGGAAGAAAAGTACAAACATCTAAGGTCAGAGTCTTTCTGGTGCAGTTTGCTTCCATTTTCATTGCCAGTTGAAATCGATTTAAGTTTCATAATGGCAATAATTGGTGGTAAAATTGATATTCTGGAATATTCCCTTGTTCACTCAGATTATGTGTGAAATTGTGTGTTAACTCATGTGTGGCAATATATCTTGACTTCATTCTTACAGACATGCTTTTGCTTGTATAAGCCACGTTTTTCCACATTTTCTAGCTAAGCCAACAGAAAAGGTCCAGAATTCCATGCTAACTCTTTAGCATAAAGTATGCTAGGTGGATAGTAATAGTTGACAAGATGACCCAAAATGAATCACTGACATTTAAATTAAAGTGATTTAATTAAATGGCCCATAAAAATACTTCCTGCATACATGTTATGAAAACATAAAACCGTAGTTTAGTTTTCATGTTAGTTTGCCAAATCCGCTAATCTTTCAAAATAAAATGTTAAGGTGATACATCCACCTTAAAATTCAATGTTTTGCCTTCTAACATGTAGGACTAAAAAAAAAAAAAAGGGGACTTTCACTTTCATAGCCTTTGAGTTGACATGGGGGTTTAGTGACTTGAGAGTTGAATTGAATTTAATAACATGAAAATTATTGTAATTTATTTATAATTTCTTGATAATGCCTTCAGGGAAAGTCCAAGACAAGACTTGAGATACAGTTTCCATAAACGGAATTGCCTGTCAATTGGCTTGAGTCCAAGTCATATCTCAAGTCCTTTTTTTGTGACTTACACAAGACTCAAATCCAAGCCTCAGGTCCACAGCTCTGTTTTTATCCAACAAAAATCAGTTTTTAGTTTCCTTGATAATGAACTCTTATTTTCTCTTCTTTGACTTTTTAGATCTGTGTTTCAGGTAACCAGGAATCCTTCAGCAAACCAGCAGAGCGAGAAAAAGTTCTAAACACCTCTGGCATGTTCACACACACATGATACACAGTGTGAGATGAGCATCCACAGTGTTCTGCTTTGTCTTCGTATCCACGGTGATTAGTGCCACAGCAGCTTCATTACACTTCATTGTGAGCACGCTATCGCACAAATGGAAGCATGCGCACAAACATACGTGCAAATCCACTATTTCAGTAACATATACACATGTTGACGCTGTGATGCTGTTACACTGTAATAAGTGACAGTGATGTGGAGCATCATTAAGGAGACAAAACAAACTATTTCTGTGCTGCAAAAACAAAACACAAAGTATAGCCAACTTGTATAATTATGGGCTCATATTGAGACAAGCAACCAATGTCTGTGTGTGAGCGTGTGTGTGTGTGTGTGTGTATGTGTGTGTGCGTGCAAAACTACACAACTATGTTCTCTATCAAGGATGAGATGAGATAAGAGGGATAAAAGATCCTCTGTCTTACTAGGCAGATGACAAATAAATGACAGTATACTCACACACATAAACACAAATACATATACACACATACAACCACCCACACACATACACACACACACACACTCGCTCTAAGACAAATTTGTTTGAAATGTGACAGAAGTCTCACATTGTCATTACACAGCTTACGGCTGTCATTTTAGTGTTTCTCATTAGTACATCACACAGACAAAAAAAATTTTTTTGCCCACACACGCACACACACACACACACAAGCACACACACACAGCTATCATACCAAGCTGACAAAACCATGTAAACACAAACACAACAAATGCACAGCCAGGGATCTACAAATACTTCTTCTGTTTCTCCAAAACAAACTGCCTTTTTAGTTCTGATGAAGCCCCAACAGCAACAGCTAAATAAGGATATATGTTCATACGTGTTAATATTAACATCAAAAGGCAGCAGTTCCATTCTCTCAAGGGAGCGAGATACCACTGGAGTAAACATGATCAGTTTTAAAGTACATATCATATAACATTCATGTGTCAGAAGGAGCAAAGCAACATTTTAAGAATATGGATGATCATGTTTGTTAAATGTGTATCAACGTTTCAGGAATAATTGGCGCCTTAACTGTTGAACGGATTAAATTAAGTCAATTATTCAGCCATTTTCGAGCACTTTGTTAACAAATGTCTCTGGATTTCACAATTCGGCAGGCTTAAATCAACTTAAACATACTTTTGTGGATGAATCATACTAATACCACTAACATGCAATAGTAATATGAAAATGGATCTCCTTTGATGTAAACATCACTGGATAGAGACACTCATAATTACATAACTACATAACTCTTAGAGTGAAAATGATGATTTTAGGATTTCCATAACACTCTTGCCCCCAGACTTACTCCACATAAAGAGCCTTTATTCTATTAAATAAACAAAACTTTATTTATTTGTACTTCTACTTATTTATTTACTTGTGTTTTAATATTTATTTTTGGCTAAATTTTCCCTTGTAATGTTGATGTAGTTGTGCCCTTTCCTTACAGAAAGAGGTTAAAATGTGGGAGTTAGCAGCTCCTCTCCAGTGTCCGATAACAAACTTTCTGCTCCCCTTTTCCTTTTCCTTTGCACCAACTAAACTGCAGTGTTGCGTTTCTCCAAACGACAAAGAAGATGGGAAACCGTGTCGTTCTTTAACCTTCCCATGTGAGTTTCAGCTGTCAGCTTTCTGTTTGCATGTGTCTCAATACAGTTTCTCAGTGTGTTTGATTTTAATTCTATCAGACTTTACTGGATTTTCTTTCAGTTGTAAATATAGTGATATTGAGCACATACATCCTATTCAATTCTGTTTCTTTCTAATCCGTGCTGTCTGATAGGCATTATTAGAGTATTGTGGTAGTTTACTGTAAGAGGTGATGGACAGAGCCATACTGCCCCCTGTTGTGTCAGGCAGATCATAGCACCTTAAATTTAAAGCTTGAATCCAAATTTCCAGCAAGGATGAAAAGTGATGTAGTTCAAAACCAGGATTTGTAGTTAGTTCTGATCTGGTTTTATGACTATTGGGATTATGACTATTAGGACACATTCTATGTAAACTCAAGCCTCCTGTTTGCAGAACAACACACAGTTGGGTATCTTATACAGAGGATCTTTGTTATGGAATGTCCTGCCCTCTAATTTCATTGAATTGTCACATTTTCACTTCAAGAAAGCTGTAAAAGGGTTATTATCATGTTATCCCCATGGCTTACCATTTTAAATTCTTTTATTTTTAGTTTTTCACTTTCTTATTTTCCACTTTTAATTGTCTTATAATTCAATTATTTTCATGCACCTTATGGAGAGCTGTTCAAGCCCCTTGAGGGTTTTTTGCAGCTCTCCTTCACATTTTATTTTTACCTTTTTTCATTTCTGATATTTTGTACTTTTTTTTTTTTGTATATGTAAACTAATAAAAACTAAAAACCTAAAAAAAAAAAAAAGCTTCACAATCATAAAAATGTATTATTATATGATGGCAACCCGTGTCTAAATACTAAAACACAAACACAGTGACAAAAATGTTTAATCTGATTTTGTGTGTGTGTGTGTCTTTCACTGTCTACTGCATGACCCTCTCTCTCTCTCTCTCTCTCTCTCTCTCTCTCTCTCTCTCTCTCTCTCTCTATCTTTCTCTCTCTCTCCCCAAACCTTTGAGCTCCTTCAACTTCCTCCTGAAAACATTCAATTATAGAGGGAAAGAGAGATCGATGGACTCGTGAAAAAGAAGGGGTGGAAGGAGATGAAAAATAGGAATGGTTGCACCTGTGATGAATGAGAGATGAAAACAGAGATGCGAACGGAGAGATTGATGATAACAGAGAGAAAGACGGGAAGAAGGAGTGATGGAAAGGGGGGAGAGGGGTAAAAAGAGTTAAAGCTGGCAGCAAAAGTGAGTGAGAGGTTGAAAGGGAAGATGAAAAAGTAGAGGAAAGGTTCATCTCTCTTTCGCTCTCTCCCCTGGCCAGTTGACAACTCAGTAGGAGCCAGACTACCATCTGTCTATTGGAATGATCGAACAGCTCTCTCTCTCTCTCTCTCTCTCTCTCTCTCTCTCTCTCTCTCTTAAAACTCATCTTTTCCATTCTGAAGTCATGTGAAGGAAAGAAAACCAGACAGAAGCAACTGACAGACAGGATGTTAATACCCTAATATGCTAGTCCTGCTTACACACTTGTCTCTGTGTGTGTTTGTGTGTGTGTGTGTGCATGTGCGTGCGCGGTAGGCCCTAGCCCCTGGGTAATAAAACAATACAAAAGAGAAAGAGAGCTTTTGGCCTGCTGGGCCTGCAACATCACTTGAATACCAAATCAGCCAGTGGAGATCACTGGGGGAAAGGTGTATTGCGCGCGCGTGTGTGTGTGTGTGTGTGTGTAGGAGAGGAGCCTTGGTTTTCCAGTGGTGACCATTGTTTTCGGTAACTCCTGCTTCTAAAAGTAGGAGAGTAACAGCAGACTTTGCAACAGCTCTGGGCACGGATGGATGGATTTCTAAAATAGAGAGGAAGATTGATGATGGGGGTGCAGGAAAAGCAAACAAGAATGGGGATTTATAAAAAGATATAGGTTACAGAGCACCATAGAAAGGGTTGTACAGTTAAAATGCTATTTCTACCAGTTTCACTTCTCTGTTGGTAATGAACACACACACACACACACACACACACACACACACACACACACACACAGAGAGAGACACACACGCACACACCTCCCTCACTTTCTCTTTATCTCACCCTTGTCTGTCATCCAGCCTTGCATACAATTATTCCTGATTAATCTACCACTTAACATTCTAACCCCACTAAAGCAACACACACACACATACACACACACACACACACAGACACACACATATTTATACACACCACTTAACATTCTGGCCCTGCCCCTGTATCGCTGACTTCTCAGGTACTCAACATGCTGCAGTAACACTTCAGGGCAACCCCACTGAGACCACTGCTGTCTGAAGTGGAGACTAAAAAAGTGTGTNTGTGTGTGTGTGTGTGTGTGTGTGTGTGTGTGTGTGTGTGTGTGTGTGCGTGTGTGTGTGTGTGAGAGAGAGAGAGAGATGAAAACGTGCCCATACCAGCCCCTGAGGGACGACCAACAAAAACACATCCTCAGGGAGCATTGGCGCTTCAGGAGTGGCACTACAGTCGGGAGCGCCGCTGCCGAGGGCCTCTGGGGGAGACGGAGGGGCCGACTGGGAAAAAGTGAGGCCTGATCATCATCAAGAGGCCCAAAGGGAGGATGATGGATGGATGGAAATACAGATGTAGGAATGGCAATGCAGTAAAGGAAAAGATTAAATGCCTTTAAGTTATCCTTACATCAAAGATAAACTGCAAAGCACATCACTTCCTGTACACTGGCTGCAACTTCATATTGTTCTTTTACTCACATTTTATGATATTTTCAGCAGCAAAAATATTAAATATTAATATTCTATAGCAATGTGAGGTAGCAAAATCTAATATCTAATATTACAATTAAGTAATTATTAATAGCTAATTGATTAAAGTGTAGCATTATCCATTAATCTATGCATTGTTAATTTATTAACTGTTTTGTACCTAAAATGTCAAAACTTTCAATTTTAAAATAGTTGCAAATTGCTCACTTTTAACAAGTAATATACCAAATATTTGGTATTCTATTTGATAATTGACCAAAATAATTATTAAAATTCATGTTGACGAATTTTCTGACAGTCAGCTAATTAAATGATTAATAGTTTCAGTACCATTACATTTAATTTGTGAAAGACTTTGGCATTTCTCCTTTATTTTTCCTTTAAAGATAATCACAGAAGAGACAGCAAACTTGTGGAGAGAGAGAGAGAGAGAGAGAGAGAGAGAGAGAGAGAGAGAGAGAGAAGGATAATATGCGACAAAATGTGCCAGCCATCATACTAGATTTAGATCAGCATTTCAGTTTCATGAGAGCACCCCCCACCCAAAAGAAAAACCCACCATGATTTAAAAATGACTGTTATTTCATTTCCCACACACATTTATTAAATTTATTAAATATATAATAGCGATTATAGGTGAAAGCATGGATGTAAGCGTGCCATCATGTAGTTTTGCAGACAGATCAGGCTGTAAACTTTGAACATGGAGAACAGGAAAGTTCCAAGGAAGGCTGCCTACTGTGGTAAAATGATATCATGCGATTTGTGGCTGTTAAAGCAAAGCTAAAGGTCGGTCCCCATAACGTGTTTTGACAGCTACCATTTAGTTGGCTTGTTAGCAGTAAGAGGCTGGCAGCAGGACCTTGTCATTTTCACCTAAAAGTTGACTGGTGAGGTAATATTTACAGGTGGGAAACTGTTATATGAGTCCTGTTTTAGCTCTTTCTGTGTGGAGTTCCCTGTGTGGTGTTGCACAATGTATTTCATCATAGCGTTTTGGTTTCCGCTAACATCCCAAATACATGCAAGCCAAGATTATTTCTGTATTTCCTATATACAGTAAGTGTTAATGTATGGGCAGCACAGTAGTTTAGTGGTTAGCACTGTTGCCTCACACAGCAAGAAGGTCCCAGGTTCGAATCCAACTGGGTCCTTTCTGTGTGGAGTTTGTATGTTCTCCCCGTGTTTATGTGGGTTTCCTCCGGGTGCTCCAGTTTCCTCCCACCTCCAAAGACATGCAGGTTAGATGAGCTGGAAAGTCTAAATTGACTGTAGTCATGAAAGAGTGTGCGGGTATGGAGAATGGATGGATGGAAGTGTTGATGTCAGTTCATGTCTGATAATAGGATTTTTCTACAATGGCAATATTGTAGACCAGTCAACGATCTCATACATGCGGCTGGAGCGAAACTCAACTCGTTTGTCCAGCAGGTCTGCATACACGTTAGTTTCCATGCCAGACCACAAACATTTTTCTTTATTATAGTGACAGCTCAGCTCAGTATTCTTGCAAACTAAACTATCTGCTTAAGCATGGTAGGAGAGTAGAAGAGAGCTTGGAGCCAACAGATAAAAGAGCCTCAGAGGAATTGAGAGAGTTAAATGATGGAAAAGGAGAGAAAAGAGTAGGGAGAGGGAGAGAGAAAGAAAAAGGAAGAGAAGAACACGTTATTTATGTGGATGAAAGGGTTGAATGTGGCAGAAAGGTAGCGGTGAGAGAGTAACAGATCAAGGTGTGGGAGGACCACAAGGGAAAGGCAGGAATGGAGTGACAGTGAAGGATGGAGAGAGGGTGTGAACCAAAGAGACAAATGAGAGAGTGAGGACAAAGAGAGGGAGTATGTAGAAATTATTTCCAGGGCATTGATGTTAACACACCGTGGGCTGATGGTCCCTCGGCATAGACATGAGCATGTACATCACACAATCCCAGCTGGCTTATCTGCCTAGAACATTAGACAGAAATTTTAATTTTCACTAAGTTGAAGATGCTCAGGCTCAATGAAAAGGAAAACTTTCTTTAGTTTCAGACTAGAATTTAAATTTATCTCTTGTCATCTATAGTGTGGGGGTATCATATGAAATTTAAAATTTATAGAGCATAATGTGCTGCCTGCTAACTTAATACTGACCAAGGAGACGAAAGTCTGACATACATTTTTCAGAAAAGCATCTGAACATAAAGGAATGTGTAGAATACTGGTGGCTCAGTGGTCTAAGAGCCAAAACATGTCTTGTTTTTCTTGAAAAAAGAATAGCATCCATTATTTTATACCATTACTGCTCTATCTGTTATAGCCAATTCAATATTGTTTATATATGCACTGTAGGCCAAAAGTTTGAGGTCACCCCCAAATTAAAAGAAAAAAAAATCAGCAGTACATTGTTTTACAATTTATTGCACATGTCAAAAATACATAAAATAAATTTAACTAATTAGTTTTCAAGAAGAATTTGCCGACATCAAAACACTTTGAAGTCATTGCAGGCTCAGACTTTGGTTTCATCAAAGTAACTCCTTCTGGCCAAGTCATAATTCTCAAAACCTTTTGCTTCTCTTTGGAATTGATGTAATTTGGCATAATTTTGATGAATGTTTTGGATTGTTGTCCTGTTGAAGAATGAAATTTTGATCAATCTTTCGTAAACCAGATGGAATCACGTGTCTTTGAAGGATGGAATGGTAATTCTCTTTCTCATAATTTCTTTAACTTGGACCAAGTCTCCAGACCTCTCCCCCAGCAAGTTAATCCCAAAATGATCTGGGAGAAGGCAGACAGCAGACTATTGAATAGAATGTTAAAACAAGGGAGTTTGGGTAAGGGAGTTGGGACACAACTGGAGTGCCAGTGCACTAATACAGACTGATGCCTTCATTAAAAATCATTACTTAAGCCACAGTGGCCACATAATGTGCTCTTGTTGACAAATTCTTCTTGAAAACTAATTAGTTACATCTACTTTATGTATTTTTGTCATTTCCTGTGCAATAAATTGTAAAACAAACAGTATATTGATGTTTTTTGTTTGGTTTTTTTTTAATCTAGGGGTGGCCTCAAACTTCTGGCCTGTAGAGTTTATATATATATATATATATATATATATATGAGTAATTTCAAGTTCCAATTAAAGTATACCAAGATCATTTTTGCGAGTTATCAAAAATCAGCAATGGTGGAAAGCTCACAGCTAACCAATCATTGATGATTGGTTTTCAGAGCTCCATCCAGCAGTTTCTGAGCAATCAGAGTCCCTATCCTGCAGCAGCTAAAAATTGTTTACAAATCATAACTCCTGAATCAAAATGAGTCGTGCTTCCTGGTGTAAAACAAAATAAACTTCCAGATTCCTGAAACGATTCCTATGGTAAGAAAGGTGCTGTTGATGCTAATATGGTTCCACTGGGTTCCACTAGCATTTTGCTAACAAGTGGACTAACAAGTGGATTCCATGCCACCAGTACATGTGACATTTTCTCTTCATATTAACTATGAAATGATAGAGGAGCTTGAAATCTCCAGAATAATGTTTCCACAAGACTTTTAAATTGTACAGAAAAACAATGTGGATGCATGTAGACATGTATATGCTAATGACATTCACACACATAGTTTGGACAAGAAAAACATAGTCTGTTACTAACATCAACACATGTAGATAAATATAAATGCAGAATCAAAATCATGACAATCATGCTGTGAACTAAGCTGGTGAGTTCCAGTGCTTTATGCAAACTAACACATTTGGAAATTCTGTGCATGTGTGTGTGTGCGTGCGTGCGTGCGTGTATGTGCAAGCACGCTCCACTGCCTGTGTGCAGTCCACTAATGAGATATTGACTCCACTGTGACTGTGGTACATTGTTTATCCCACTTATTTATTTATGAACATTTTATGTGTGAGTTCAGCTGAGTTCCTACAAACACGCAGCGAATCAGGGAGGCAGAGAGAACAACAGATCAATATGCAACATTAACACAGGATTGTCTTTAATGTTATTTTCATTTGAAAACACACATCCAGTCTTTATTTCCATTTCTTCACCCCTCTTTCGCTTATGATTGATGTCAGCGGTGCTCCTTACCTCTCAGTCNCACATACACACACACACCACCCCATCTCTCTCTCCTGGCTGTGTCAGCAGCAGTGCTAGCAGTACTTGGGTCTTTGTGTCTCCTTCATATCATCTTGTTAAAAATTAAAGTGATTCTACTTCCCTCCATCTTTCTCTCTCTGTCTAATGCTAATCTGTTCCCTGTTGGACCAGTATGTAGATGAGACGCAAATACAGCCTAGCCTGATGAATAGTGATGAGGCTAGAACACACACACACACACACACACACACACACACACACACACACACATACACACATGCATATGCACACACCTGAGCAGCCTTGGAATGCCCTGTGGTTTACCTGTCTGTCTGTCAATCAAAGCAGTGACCGAGTGAAGGAAGGTTTGTGTGTCTGTGACTTTATGTCCCTAAAGCCAGAGTTGAAGCCATGAAAAGACTATTTAATGTTTAAAATCATAATTAGTACAAGCAATTCTGATTGTTCTTGTTTTGTCTCAAGTTATTTAATAATATATAAGTTATTAAGTCTATTTTTTCAGGTAAAACTGAATGAAATCAACTCTAAAAATTGGATTGGGTCTTGTTTCTAATCTGACATTTTTGTTTAAATTTGGTTTGTTAGTTGGCCTTAATAACCATCTACAACCTGTAGATAACAACAACTTATACTGTATGTTTTCCCCTTTATCTTTGCCTCTGTCCCAGAATATCTTTAACTGGAAATGTGGGGATTCCCCTACATCCTGCTGGCAGACATATGGTTTCCTGCATGAATGACCCGGGTTCAAATTGAGCTTATTACATAGAGAGACAGGAAACAGAAGTGAGAGAAATCCCATTAGGGATAACAATGCCCACATATGAATCCAAGTTGTGGTATTTAGTATTCAATAATGGTGAAATTATAACATTTAGCCATCAGCATACACTTATGAATAACCTCTCAAATGTTTCACAGTGAGTTTATCTTTACAGAAATACATAAAAGGTTTTGATGTATATATGTAGTTTTCTTATAATAATCCCACAAACTTGAGTCTGACATAATTTTTCTGCAAAAATTGGCATTTCCAGAGTCAAATTCGCATAATAATTTCACATATTCAAAGTAAAATAATGACACGTATTTGTAATAAGTGAGGATATGAAATCATTTAATAGCTTTTATTTAATTAATATAAGGCATGTCATTGTAAATTGAAAGGCCTAAAATGTGCTAATATGTTATTTTTGTTTGCTGGCTGCAGACTGAAATGCTGTTGTGATTACATTGCAGGTAGAACGTTTGACCTCCCAACATTTATTACAGAGCGTGTGTGTGTGTGTGTGTGTGTGTGTGTGTNGTGTGTGTGTGTGTGTGTGTGTGTGTGTGTGTGTGTGTGTGTCTGTGTGTGATCAGATGAGCTACTATATAGATACAGACAGGATGTGCTACTATATGACTGTACACTTAAACAAATCAGATGTATGTAATGGAAGCCAAATGATAGTTGCTGTTTAGCAGCAGTGGTAAAATGATTTGGTGAAAATCATGAGGGGTTACTACGTGTTTGGTAATATCCAGTTTACTGGAGGGTGTCAACTCTGAGTAGCCTGTTGATTAAGAGCTTAAAAAACGGGGAAAAAAGGAAAAAATTCCCTGAATCTGCAATCCAATGATGAACACCTGAACACCTCACAAAAGTCAACAATAGAAGTCAAGGATATAAAAGTTCCAGGCCCGCGGCCAAAAATCAACTGACCTACAAAGAGTTGCTAGCTTCTTTCAGCAGACTGCAAAGGTCTGGTTATTTAAGGCACTTTTGGATCAAAGTTTGGAACTAAATTTGGAACTACTTTACTCGGAACTATCTGGAATAAGAACTATGTGTTTCCTTCAGCCGGTTCCTTGCTCTCATTCTCACCACACTTCAAGCACCGTGCAGATTATGGAAATTTGAGCAAATGATGTTTCTGTCTATCTGAGATCTTTGATTCTTTTGTATTCTTGTTGCAGTTTTTCTTTTTTCTTTTTTTCTTGGCACTGTTTCATGTTATGAATAATTCTAAGTTCCGATAAATGTAGTCAGACTTTTTTTTTTTTTTAATGCGTTTCCATTGGAGTGGACCACTTAAAGTCTCTCTGGAACTTTTCATATGTGGAAGGGCTAACACGTCCTCATCAGTCCACATCTGTGTAGTTTTCCATCTTCTTCAAAATTCCTGAAACCTTGCTGTTGCTGTTTCTTTGTGTACAAAAACAAGCTAAACATTACTACTTAAAGGACCATATCAGTAGTTTTGGGTGTTTGAGCCCAATGAATACTACCCACAAACACATTACATTACTGCCAACCATTTTCCAAAACATAACACTAGATTTTATTTTTTGTGTTATTTTGCCAAATCTGTGCTCTTTTGAAATCATATGGTCAGGTGATACACCCACCTTAAAATTCAGTATTTTGCCTGCTAAAAACCTACGCATGGTTGTAGAAGGCACAATCATTTTAATTTCTTGATGAAAGTCTTCACCTGGGACTATATTCCGTGGAGGAAAATAAATTTTCTTCCATGTAGCTTCGTGCTGGATTGCATAACACATTTGGTCTGCTGTGATGGATTACCTATATCTCAAGCACATCTCTACAAGTTGATTTTTACCTGGAGTGAACTAAAATTAATGGCAGTCTGGAAGGTAGAGAAAATACTTCTGAAATTTAACGTTCGAGTAGCATGTTTTGGAAAATGGTTGCATAACGTGTATATGGGTTGTATTGGGCTGAAACATGCAAAATCATTGCTGATTATATGCTCTCTTAAAATGGTGGTTGTCCATCTGATTGGGCTCTGACAATTTTGTATCTGATCAATCAGCAATGTTTGGTCTTGCAAACTCCAACCTAGTAGTTCCTTAACCATGTGGAGAGTACCTGTCTTGGCAAATGACCTTAAAAAATGGCTCAAGAACTATAGTTCTGGACCAAAATGGGTTCTGCTTTGTGCTATAATTTTTAGGATTAGCTGTTTTTTTGTTTTGGTTTTTTTTTAAAAATGGTTTACACATCTCCTTTTGAAGCAAAACCCTCAAAATTTATTCAGAGGTTCAGACATGAAAAATGTCATAAATACAAACTAAAGGTAACAGAATATCTCAGAAAGTTATGGACGGATTTGGATCAAAGTTGGGGGACAGATAGATAATGTCTGTTGCCTCTTTTTAAAATATAATGACAAACCACTGCAGCAAATTGCAAGCACACATATAGATATGCACAACACAAACGCACACACAGATACACACAAACACAGACACAGGCTGCAGAATAGGCTGTTTCCTGAAAACCGTTCTCAATGTGACCACATTACTGTTCCATCTGCACAGGCATTTCCTGTCCAACCTTGAAACCAGGCCCTCACCCACCGCCATCAAGATAAACACACACACTCTTCTCACACACATCATACGTATTCGTTCTCTATTTCCCCAAAATCACGGTGCCTTTTGAAGATGAAGAGAAAAGCAGAAATACACTTGTCTACATTGCACAAATACAATTATACACACATCCACCAGTGATGGAAGAACCCATGCCCTTCATTTAAAGAGCAACTTAACACCAAATCCACTTTTTTGAGTTGTTAAGTTAGACATGAAGCCACTTAATTATGCTATCAGTTGATTCTGGTGCCAATCTGGAGGCCATCGATGACATTGCCATGTACTCCACACTTCTAGAGAACATGTCTGTGTCATTGTCACTTCAGTTTTTTGCCACACCTCTCTTTCATGGCATATAAAAACTGATGCATTCTCACGGGGGTGGGACATAGTGGCAAAGTGGCCCAGTACAAAGTCTCTCAAAGTGAAAATATTCAAGTAAAGTACAAGTAATTCACTATTACACTTAAATACTTAAGTAAATATAACTTTCCAAATCAGGAACAGTTGAAATCCACAAGAACCCAATGCCTGACACCATTATAAGTTTTCTAATTGACTAACAAAATTTGAAAATATAAAGGCACTTGGCAAGAGCAAATAAATGCCCCGAGCTTGTAATTATCAGATATGAATCACTAAAATCCTTTGGGAGGAATGAACATGGCATTGTTTTCATGACCAGAAGCTACAATACATCACAATCTCCAGTTTTACAAGTGTCCAGTGTTACTCTAATCTGCCACTTTCACACCAGGGAGCTGTGATGTCATCAATCAGTAACCCAGTGTTCGGACAGCGGCCAGCCCTCCTCAAACCGCCGACATGTGTTTTTATTCAGAGGGAAAGTTATAGAAAAGGTTAGGTCACCGATAGTTTAACAATAATATTATTCATGTAAAGGAAAGTGGAAAAGATCCCCGTATGTGACTTCACTCTGTTTACACAAGCATGCCCTGAATACAATGATTCACAAGCTAGTAAAATTCACCACATACACACATGCAGAATACACTGTGCTTTAATTGCATGAACTGGATTTCATAAGGTGATGGAAAGGAATGGAGCCAAAGCCCAACAATTAGCAAAGATTTAAAATAACAACTGAGGGCCTGAGGCGTCGTGTTAAAGCAAGGGAGACATAATGAGACTCAGTTATGATTCCAACTCACAGGAGAAACACAGACACTGTTGTAGTATGAAAGCCAAAGAGTTACAGCTCATGGTCTTTAGTTGTGTTTAATACAGACCTGATGAGGAAAACATCAATTAAAACACGGTACATTAACTTTAGGGAACGGCCATGTTTGTAATTAATGCTGTTTTGTAATAAGAGTATGCAGGGTGGATGGATGGATGGATGAACAGATGTAAAGATAGACAAAAAGGGAGATATGACTCTTTTTGTTATCCAAGCTGTAATTCAAACAGAAAATGGAAACTTGATTTTTACATAATCATGGCTAAAGATTTTCATCCTCCTCTTCACTGGAAAAACATCTAATTTGTCATTTTCCAGAATATTTAGCGTGGGAAGATAAGCAAAACAAGGGAGAAGAGAAAAAAAATATCAAATTGCTCATTATGTATGATCATAGTTTTACTGCTGGTTACTAAGCAGCACCACAAGCTGCCTTGCTCAAGGGCTTCTCAGTGATAGTTGAAGAGAGCGAGGGAGCATAGCTGTATCTAGACTCCCATCCAGTCAGGACTCAGACGTGACCTTGGGATCACAGATTTTACTTTTGTAACCATGAAGAGCTGCTGGCCCCTTCAGCTGCTCCAGCTTGTTTAAAAAACAAAAAAAAAGGGAGACATGCTCTTCTTCATTCCTTACAGGCCCACGCACACACACAAACAAACACACTCGTTTCCATAAAAGATCAACCTTATGTCATTTTCCCAGTAGAACAGAGCATCTGCTGCAAATCTGCCTCGCATTTCCTTCATTTCTTTTCTCTCACACTTTCTATCCAATTTCCTTTAGTTTTCCCTCATTGCTTGTTTTTTTTTCAGTTAGATGTTGGTAATGGAAATCTAAGATTTATTTTCTCGCTGTTTCACACACACACAAATGAAAATACACCACTGTTGGCTGTATTTGTCAGACAAGTGCTTGTCTTCAGTCTGTCCTCTTCACACTGCTGTCGGCCCTGAGATGTCTTTCCTGCTCCATCACACACACACACATTTGGACCATTTTGAATCTGCTATATACTGTGTTTTACCTATTTTGTGTTTATTACTGGTTTGTATATTGTATTTATGAATTTGTACCTTGATGCTTTGGAAAAATTGTTCTTTTTTTGAAACTTTCATGCCAATAAAGCCTTTGAATTGAATTGAAGAGAGAGAGAGAGAGAGAGAGAGAGAGAGAGAGAGAGAGAGATGTACAAAGTAAGACAGTAGAGAGAGCAGCAGATAAAATCATGAAAGAGCTGTATATATAGACCCATTGTTTATACATGTGTGTGTGGCTGTGTGTTTTACTGGATGTGAGTGTGCCAAGACGATGTGTGTCCTTGAAAAATCTTTCTCCTTGGTGATACCAGCTACACAGGTGTTGAGTTATTAGTTTCTCTCTGCTCTATTAAATAGTTAATTGAATCAGGTCATTAAAAAACAGATGCTTTTGATTTTGTTGGACATGAACAGCAAAAATGTGGGTTTTGTGTATGTGTGAGTTAGTCCGAAAGAGAGAGAGAGAGAGAGAGAGAGAGAGAGAGAGAGAGAGAGAGAGAGACCAGTCCGTTTCAGAACTTTCACTTATACCCAGTCATGACCAAAGTAAAAGTTAGTACAGCCTCTCCTCTGTTTTAAGCTAATTTCTCACAGTGGAAGTCCCCTCATGCATGTACCGGTAGTTAATGGAGCGGACCTGTCTATGCAGTGCAGCAGGCACATCTACACACTGGAATTTCCCATGGCTGATCATCATCTCTGGTCCACCCCTGCCGTTTCACCCACTCCCCATCTCAATGCAACAAAGAGGGAAAACAAATCAAACAATTCACAGTTTCCCATTATTCTCTCTGTCTGTCAGCATATGGTTCCAATCAGCTGTGTGTGAGTGTGTGTGTGAGAAGGAGAGAGAGAGAGCGATTGACACCATGTGAATGTTTTTATTTTCCATACATTTTCTCTTCAAAATACAAAGCTCTTTGTCTTCACTTTCTCTCCCCATTTCTCCTCCTTCCTCTTCATCTTCCATTTCTCTATCCATGCCCACATCTTTGCTTCTCAGGTTTAAAATATTTGCATGTGTGTGTGTGTGTGTGTGTGTGTGTGTGTGTGTATTTTAGTTTTGCTTTTCTTGGCTGCAAGTCAGACCTCAGGCAGACCTAGAGGTCTTTTTCCCAAGCGATCTCCAGGGTGGACTCCAGGGAACAGTACACACACACATACTCTCTCTCTCTCTCTCTCTTTCTCTCTCTCTTTCTCTCTCTCTCTNCCCCCCCCCCTTCATATGCTCTTCCATTTCCCCATCTCTGCTCCTGTCCCATATCTTTCTCTGTCTAGACCTCCTTGTTGAATCAGGCTAAGACAAAGTTATTGCATTACTTTTATACAGTGTTGTACTCTGAGTTATTAAGAGAACAGGGGCCACAGTGTCTAAGTTTTGGGTTCTTGAACTAGCTCTCTGTACTAAGTACTCTCATTTAGAAACAGTACATGCTTTGTGGATCTTTTGAGACTTTATTTATCCAGGTTAGCCTGGTTGATATTCAGACTCTCATTTATAAGAAAGACCTGGTCAAGACTGCAGGGGTTTGTTTAGTTACAGACAGAACAATGGTATGAATAGAAGACTGAATAAAACTGAGGAACCTTTATGATGAATATACAGTAGATTTATGTAAGATGCACCCTGACACATTTGCAAAGAGACTGTGTGAGCAGAACTACACAAATGCATTTCTGCATTAAATCTGCTCAGATTGGTTTTAAAGCAAACAGTTTTGTAAACATTAATAAATAATTATTTGGTTTTTATGCTCCAAAATGTGTAAATGTGGGTGTAGTAATAATTTAATAAGTGTGACTTTATCATTCATTTCACCTATATAACGGAAGTTATGAATAAATTTTCTGTCAGATTTGAAACTGATCAAATGTTTTCCTTTTCAAGGTGCATGCGTGCACAGACAATCCCATGTCATATCCAGTGTGACAAAAAGTTTTACTCAGTAATTCAGGCTATAGTGGAATTATAGTGCCATCTGGTGGTAAATCAGGGTATTGCAGGCTTTCAACAAATACATTTTGCTCTCCATCACAAAAACATCTACTATGTGAATGAGTTTCATGCTTTTGTTTTAAACTGAGGTCAAATAGACTTATTCCTGTGGTCTTGTAATTTTAAAATGATAAATTATTATTTTATAGCTTTATATTTGCACCCTATGAGGTTAATATCTGCTTCCATTTTTTTCTTTTTTTTAGGCATAGTGTTACCTAATTCTATATCCCTAATTCTATATGGTGGCAGAATAGACTAAAGTACTATTCAGTCAATTCATACACCCTAACACCAGTGTGACTGGCTTATTAAAAACTATACATCAGAAGACTTTTGGCTTCTTCTCTGTTTTTTTCTTGTCTTTGTTTTTTGCCTTTTCTGCAGTTCATTGGGGTTTTGTGACAGTTCAGCTGAGAAGCATCTTGACCGAAAATCAAAGGTTATTAGGAGTATTGCATGTTAGTCGTAAATGAGAATAATACAAGGGCATCACACGCACTCAGAATTTTTGCCAGCTGCGGACAATGTAAAATAGTTATTGAAGAGAAAGTCTTTTCTCACATTAATGCCTTATTCATCATGTGTGATTAAATGTGACAAAAGTCAACAACTCCATCAATCACATTTTAAAATCATTCATATGTTTGTTTGTTTGTTGGTCATGTGATTCGATAAGGTCCGTGGGCGAGGGCACAGCCTTACGTTTCATGACGTAGGCAGAGAATGACGTTTCCGTAGCAACAGGGGCCGTCCCGATAAGCGCAGCAGCAGAAGCAGCAGCAGCAGCCGCCGCCGTATCGGAGCTCAGCGAGGAGGAGGTGGGGGTTGTCGTCGGTAACGGAAATCCACATCAGTCTGTGGGGTTATATAGACACGGGACGACGTACCATCAAGGCGGCGGGTCCGCAGTTCGGCACGGAGATGCTGAATATGTGGAAAGTCAGAGAGCTGGTGGACAAAGCGTGAGTATCGGGTAGCAGGTGGAGCTGTGCGGCAGCTAAGCTAAGCTAACGGGCTAACAAGCCGAGCAGCATCAGCAGCTTTTGCCGCTGAAAGAGGGGAGGAAACGGCCATGGCGTCACAGATAGCCCCTCAGATGTTAGCTTCTGGCTAGCTGCCAGTCCCCTATGTTCTGGAACAAATTAAAATATATGTATGATTAGAATTCCATCATTCATTGTCGCTTTTTAACCTGCATCGTATGGCACTTGAAAACAATAATTAGGGTACAACTGGAAATTTGCTTCCGAGCCAGTTTGAAAGCTATCCTGTTAGCTAATTCTGCTAGCATTGCTAAGCCCAGGTCGGCTCTATTATCTCTTGAATTTTTCTGTCCGTGCTGCAGAGTCCGCCCTGTTCCGCCCTGCTGCTATTCACAGCTGATGCTCTAACCTTATATGCTGCTGGCTAACTAAGGGTTAAAATGTATTGTGAATAGTATTTTTCCTGCTAATCAATTAAGAAGTGAGGTTTTTTTTTCCGGTCTAAGGCCCATGCCCTCATGGTCCACACAATAAGACTGCCTGCCTAAACAGCTGATGGTTCAGTCATGCTGGTGGTGCCGCATAACACGTCTTGTTGTTTGTCACAACACTGGTCTACACATGCCTCTCAGCACTTTATGTGAACACCCATTGCTTAAAGATAAATTAAATAAATGTAATGATTTTATAGCCAGAGAGGAATAAGAGGAGAAGTGAAGAACAACAGTTTCCTGTTCTACTAGACTTAATTATGAAGTCTATTGAGTTATCAATGTTTATATTTAGAGATGGCAAATATACATGTCAGTGTTCCTAAAGGTTTTTTTTTTTTTTTTTTTTTTTTTTTTTTGGATAAATGAAATCAGTTGTATTTTAAAGTATCGTAATATAATGTTGTAGTGGGCAAAATATATCATGACAGAATTCCAAAGTTCAGGGAGGATGGAGGAAGAGCATTGTGTAAATATATGTATAAAGTCAAATTGTTATATACTAATTTGGGACAAAAGTCACTGGGAGATGCTAACAGAGAAGTTTCAGGCAATGTCATAGCTTTCGTATGTCTCACATTTAGTAGTGTGTAGATGTATTTATAGTCTGAGACACCGCTCATCCTGCAGGCTTCACCAATTTACGGACCAATCATATCACAAAATGTGATAAAGTGAGAATAGCGAGAAGAAAGTTGCACAATTATAGGATAGCAGAGAAAGGGTGAGAGAAGCAGATGAGAAGAAGGGAGGCTGACAGCAAAAAACAGATCTCACCAATGCTTACATAGGGTAATTGATACTAGTTCCATCAGCAGTTGTTCTTGCCTGACTGGGCCTGATGAATACCCTGTATTATTGATCTACCTCGACAGGCCTGGCAGCAGAGGCCTTGGCTTTGCTGAAGATTAAGATTCGTGTTATGAAACAGCTCTGACTATCTGTCTGTAACTTATGTACTGACAATACACATACAGATGCTTCTTGTGCTGGATGGAGCACAAGAGAAAGGAGAGAAAAAGAAGCTGCTGAGGGTTAAAGGAGGAATGAGTGGCTGGAGGAGGAGGAGGAGGAGGAGTGGAGGAGAGGTTGGAAATGAAGTGAGTAGACATGTTGGAACAGAAAGCTGGATGAGAGGAGACAAGGGAGGAATGACAGGCTGGAGGATCAGGAGTGAAGATGGAGAGGAAAAGAGAGGGAGAGGTGTGTTTCAGGTTCAGCACTTTTATTATTCGCCAGGGGTCTAAAAAAAGCAGCAAGCAAAGCCCATCAGACTCATGCACACACACGTGCAGACACACACACATACACACACGAGAACAAACAGAGCAGCAGGTGAGCCCACTAAAACAAAATGATCAGGAAGCCAGCAGACATTGTTTATAGGGAGGGTATGCAGGCTGTGTTTACACTACCTCACGGTGTTATACTCTCACACACACACTAACACAGCTCCTCATGTATCCCAAACAGCTGAATATTTTCTAAAACAATAGGCATGTGTATCTGGTGCACACAAACCTGTATGTGCATGCGTGTTTTGACATGCAAGTGATGTGCATGCGTGTTCTGACATGCAAGTGTATTGTCCTGGGCACACGCTTTCATTCATTATTCAGTGGACTGAAATTCTCCTTGTTATTCAAGAATAATTCTCTCTCTCTCTCTCTCTCTCTCTCTCTCTCTATACTTGATTACCTGAATATAGCATGTATTATGATGATCCTGTTATCCACGTTTGTATTAGCTGTGTGAGTGTAATATTTTTAAGTATGTGTGTGTAAGTGAGGTGTTGCTATGGGCAGCAGTAGGTATATGTGATGTATAGATCTATAGAAGCCAGGTATAAGTATGGAATAGTGAAACTGAATTGAGATTGAGAATTGAGAGCAAATGTGGAAAGATTTGTAAAAGACAGCAAAGGATCTGAAGGTGGAAATAGGTTGTTTGTTGAAAGCTGTTGGTTACAACCTTCTCATTTCTCACTTACAGATTGTGGTTTTCATTCATGGAAAGTTTTTGACATTTACAAAATTATTTTTTTCATTCATGGTATGTTTTTTATGTTAAAAAAAAATTCATTCACGGGATGTTTTATAAATTTACGCTCTATTGACTCCATATATAACAATCAGACTGTCACTGAAGACACTATATTTGTATGCATCAGTGTGTTATACTGTCTAAATGTAGGTGTTTATAACTATCCCATTGCTGTCCTGTTACTCACTCTCTGTTTGTGAGCGTATGACCTCTGACCTCTGAAGATGTGACTAGTGAAGTGTGAAGGGGTTCAGACAAACAATAAAAGACCATTTGCTGATGACAGCGCTGACTGACTGAAAGACTTGGCATTAATAGCAAGAATCATGTTCTAAGCAGGGCTTCAGCTCTACACGCTTGAAATAATGATGCTAATGGTAATATTGGATTCAAATTGTACAGTTGATGAAGAAAATTAATGTTTGTGTTAACAGCACCAATGTGGTGATGAACTATTCTGAGATCGAGTCCAAGGTGAGAGAGGCCACCAATGATGACCCCTGGGGACCCTCTGGACAACTAATGGGAGAAATAGCCAAGTATGCATAATGCACACAATCAAAAATAAATTAAATAATCAAAATGTACACCATTGAGGTAGATCAAGTAAGATTAATTCTCCACGGTTCTGTTAAGTATGATTTAGCATTACTTTTTTTTTTTTTTTTTTTTTTGCGTGTGTGTGTGCATGTTTATAGGTCTACCTTTATGTATGAGCAGTTTCCAGAGGTGATGAACATGCTGTGGACCAGAATGCTAAAGGACAACAAGAAGAACTGGAGACGGGTCTACAAGGTGTGATTACACTTGTTTCTTTGCTGAGAGCTACCTGTGTTGTATTGTGTTACACAGTTCTGTATTTGTCTCGCCAGAATTGTTACATCAAGCTGAGCCTCATATTTTCACCTATTTTTCACATTCCTGCTTAATTTCCCATGCTCTCCTGTTTGTCTCAGGCTTTACTGCTGCTGGCCTATCTGATCAGGAATGGGTCTGAGAGAGTGGTCACCAGTGCCAGAGAACATATCTATGACTTGCGATCTTTAGAAAACTACCACTTCAATGGTAAGAACCTGAAAGAAAAACAGCTTCTTGTTAATAATTTAAATTTAGACTGGCAGCATGCTGAAATACAAATAACATTAAATCGGGTTGTCATGAGATAAGTGTTTGATCTGAAAGGTCCTGTGTTGAATTTTGAGAGCAATCATCTGTTAAGGTACTTTACAAGATGGAAGATGAAACACCGAAAGAGTAGCCCAGTGAACTTGTCCCAAAACAATACACACAGTATAGGCCTTGAAGGACCATACCAGTGGTTTTGCATGTTTGAGCCTAATATATGCAACCCACATACACATTACGTTACTGAGAACCATTTCCCAAAACAATTTACTACTGGAGCAGTAAATGTTAGAATTGTACATTAGAAATGGTACATTCATCCTCTAAATCTGAGTAAGAAGGAAGTTTCTACAATACGTTTGTAATGTAAATTTTTTTTGTGTGCATCTGCCTGTCTGTCCAGATGAGAATGGTAAGGATCAGGGCATCAATGTGCGTCAGAAGGTGAAAGAGATGGTGGAATTCATCCAGGATGATGACAGACTAAGAGAGGAGAGGAAGAAAGCCAAGAAGAACAAAGATAAATACATTGGAGTGTCCTCAGACAGTATGGGAGGAGGAGGAGGAGGAGGGAATAGTTTCAAGAACTGTAAGTTATTCACCTCATTCCATTTCACAGCTTCAGTCTCATGTTGTGCACATTTGTAAAACTGTACTCTGGAGTTTTGTAGCAGGCTCATGGGTGGTTTTACATGCTATGTGATGGATCTGTGTGGAGCTACATATCCACACTTTTCTCTGTCTCCTCCTCTCAGCCAGTGAGTTGGATCGGAATAAGTGGGATGAGGACTGGGATAAGAGCAAAGGAGCATTTCCCTTCAGCGAGAAGCTTGGAGAAATCAGTGACAAGATAGGTAGCACCATCGACGACACACTCAACAAATTCAGGAAGAAGGAGCGAGACGACTCCCCCGACAGAATCAGGTAAACAAATATACTCGTGATATCAGCGTGTTTACACCATCATCTTTCTAAATGGTTGGGGAAAGAAAACAATCAAATACCAAAATGTTCTCTGGCTGTTGTAGTGACCAGGAGGAGGACAGGACATCACGGAACGGGAGACAGGAAACCCTGGAGTTCAAAGATGAGGAGGAAACCGTAACAACAAAAAGCATTCAGATCACACAAGCAACAGAAACCACGACAACCACCACACGGAAACGCAGCGGACCGGCAAGCAGCAAGGCTCTGGACCTGGGTGCTGCTGCCCACTACACTGGAGACAAGAGCCCAGAAGAAAAGGTACAAACACACACAGGACAAATCTCAGTAAATTTCCATTAGTACATGTTTAGTCACTGTCTGTCTTGTTCTCCTTCTAGTCATCAGTCAAGCAGTCTTCCAGTAGCGGTCTCGCTGATTTGCTAGAGATCGACCCTTCATCCAATCAGAGCGCCTCAACAGGTAACTACCAGCTGGTACATACAGGCAGGATGGAGAGAATGAAGGTGGAGTTAATATCTGCTGTACAAAATTACAAAATCATTACATGTTGCTAACACCCATGCTTATCATGGCATATTTTAACATTTTCTTCTGCCTCTAAGACTGAGCTCTCTGATTGGCTTAAAGGCAGTTGGATTATTTCTGCTTTTGATTTCCAGATGTTGCCATAACTTGTGAATTGTACAAGAAAATCTGTGTGTGTGTGTGTGTGTGTGTGTGTGTGTTGGTGTGTGTGTGTGTGTGTGTGTTGGTGTGTCCAGGTGTCAGTTCAGACCTCATTGGTGGCTTTGCTGACTTCTCCTCTCCTGCAGCCTCTGCCAGCCTCCCATCATCCACTGGTACGCTCTTGTGTGATTTCTCTCTGTCTGTAGCACTTCTCGCTCTGTAGCTACATGCACCCGTGTATCTGTTTCTCTGCTTCTTGCCTATCGCTGTCTTTTCATTGGAGTCATAGCATGGCTTACTTTAAACAGAGGAAAAATGCCATATGTGCAGGCCTAGATTTTAAAGTACTTAACTAACACATCAGCATTGTTTGAAAAGTATAGAAGGGGCCATGCATAAATTGAGGTTAGAAGTACACACTGAGGAACGAAAATGAAGCATGAATTGAAAGTAAACCAAAAGAAAGAGTCAGAATTTGGAGTTGGAGCTCAATAAATTGAGTGAAAGTATATGTTAAAACTGTAAGTAGCAATGTCCAACTTCCTGTTCCAAGTGTCATGCTCTGACAGAGAACAGTCAGGTAATGTAAAGAGATAATTTGCCGAGTTAAGGACAGACATCTCCTACTCCTCCAGATGAAGAATTACAAGACAGTGGAGGAGAGGAGGACAATTTCAGTCAAAACCAGGTGATTTTGAGATGAATATTAGGTATAAACTGACCAAACCAATCATCCCTTTTTGCCAGGTGCTGCATCATCCAACACAAATGGAGAATTCGGAGACTGGAATGCCTTCTCAGCCAATCTGCCAGCTTCATCCAGCTCCGGTCCCTCCCAGCCTGACGCTGACCTGTTTGGCAGCGTCCAGTCACCCTCAGCTCCAGCTTCTAATCCCGCCCCTGTCCTGCCTTCTGCCGAGCTATTTGACTTGATGGGCGGGGTTAACCACCAACTAACCAATCAGCATGCAACTCTGAGTGCCTCTCAGAGCTTGACTTTCTCTCTAGGAGGGGCAACACCAGGGGCAACTGTTACCATGCCCACCATCCCTCTTTCTCGCTCTCAACAGGTGAGTGCGTACATATCGCAGGACCTTCTTTGTCCTAACCTCTCGGGAGCGGCAGATGCAAATAAAACTGAAATAACTTATATTGAAATACTAACCTAAAACTTGAATATAATATTAAATTAGTGTGCAGACTTATCAACGTGTATTATGTTGTCTGTTGATTGCAAGCGTTTTTATTAGTTCATCCCAGAAACTGTTCTTTTGGTTGCTTTGTTAGCGTGATGTATAATATCAAGTGTAGTCATAACATTTCTTTATTTATAGAGTAATGAATTTGTATTTTTGTTTCAGAGTTTGGGAGGCATGATGGGACAGCAACAAAAGGTTGGGGTTGCAGGTCAAGGATCATTAGGGTCGACCTGGTCTGATCCCTCTGTCAACATTAGCCTGGACTTTCTGTCAGCAGGCCTCAACCCCACTAAAACACCACCCACTCTTAACAGTATCATCCAGCAACAAGGTAACATGCTACATAGTTTGTTCTACACAGCGTTCATGTACACAATATTTAGATGTTGTGAAAAAAAAGACACAAACCTTTGTTAAAAAAACAGAGATATAAGTTGATGAATAGGCCACACAGTTTTCAGTGTCAAGAAAAGCTTTGCATAATCAGCGTTCACACTAAATAGACTCAAGGTAACAAACTAAGACTGATGCAAAGTGGTAAAACTGAAATAAAGTAAATTAACTCCACCCGTCCGTTTGTATCTATACAGGTGCGCCTCCTGTCAACCTGTTGGCCCAGAACTTCGGAGGGCTCAACCTCAGCTCCCCGCCCCATGTGACACCCATCAGACCACCAGCCAATCCCATGATAGCAAGCAATACCATGACAATGGGCATGCCTGCAATGCCAGCTGGAATACCTGCTTCCTTGGCAGCCGGAATGCCAACGTCAATGACAACTGGTACAATGGGGATGGGTGGAATTCCTGTAAACCAAGGCATGATAGGAATGAACATGAGCATGAATATGGGCATGGCCTCTCCAGTGATGATGGGTGGTATGGGGGTGCCAGGAGTAGGGATGGGCCTAGCACACCCCATCACCCCAGCCATGGTTCAACCTAAACAAGATGCCTTTGCTAACTTTGGCAATTTTGGGAAATGAAGGAGTGCAAATATTGGTGTGTGTGTGTCTGTCTGAAGTTATGAGAGAATGTGTGAGATCACAGAAAGATTACTGTACTTGAAGACAGACTTGCATGTTTCCCTCTAGGTTTCTGCTCTCTCTGGCAAATTGGCAGCAGTCATCATTTTTTTCATCCCAGTCCATTCCCAGGCTAATGGGCACCAGTGGGTTCCCTCCCCAAGCCTGCCCATGTCATTATTTAATGTGTGAAGTTATTAGGCACATTAAGGGCACTCAATAGAGAGAGAAGGTTTCAACAGACACCCTCTAATGGTTGTTGAGTTACATTAAATCAAAGGGGCATAGCTGTCTTAATATTGCAGTTTAGCTCAAAATATGATTACTCTGTAAAAATCAAGCCATTTCTCTCTGAGCTGGCAGAGAGATTCTTACTTTCTTTTCTCATACATTTCAAACTGCAAAAACTGTTCTGTTAGTAAACGGCATCCATACTTACTTTCTCCAGCAGAGGGCATAAAGGGTGCATGCAACAGGAAAATTCTGCACTGTCTGGGCTGTACTCATTTTTCATCAGGCTTGTAGCACTTCACAGCAGAGAGATTCACTGTACTGTAGGGCAGCTAACACTTAAGCAGAAGTTGAAACTTGAAGGGGGAACACAAATATAACCCAGGACCCTTAAATGCATACTTCCTGATTGATTCTATTTTCCAAATGTACAGTCAGTTACTGTTGTCTTACACGTCATTGTATGTTTGTGTCCCTTCTGCTGAATGCCATCGCTGGACCTTTGACCTCATGAGTGTGGCATTCTGGGATTTTAAATGTACATTGACTGCCCACAGGGTTTAGAAATATATAGTAACTTTGCGCAGAGATATCTTATAGGAATAGGCATTTTTTTTAAAGTCTAACAGTATTCTAAAGGAGAATGGAGACTGACTGTGACCTCATCTGGTCTCTTATTGTGAGTGTTACATATCCGCACGTCCCAAACTGTGGCCTAGAAAATCCAAACCCTAACATTTGCAATTGAATAGATAGCTCAGAGGAAAGCCATTTTCTTCCATTAGCAGAGTTTTAATATGATTTCTGTGGTTAGCTGGGACTGCATGAAAGGGTTTTTGGGTCTTGAGTGAAGTGTGTGTGTGTGTCTGAGAAATAGTGAATGAGTGTATGTGACTGTGTGGGTGTAGTTTTCTCTGTTTGATGTGCAAACACAGCTAAGCAGAGCCTCTTGGTGGTACTGCACTCCAAATGACCAAATCTTTATTTTGTTACTCTCAGAAGAATGATTCCATAACTATTGGTTTAATATTTTAATAGTTAGGTTTTGTTCATATAATTATGTTATATGAATGGGTGAGAGACTAAAAACATCATTTAGTTGATATGAAAATGTGGAAATGAAGGATTTACCACTTTTTCATCATGCTATTATTTTCTTTTAAATACAGCTTGTTTAATTTGATTGTACTCAGTATTTTCTGTACTTTAATCAATAGGTAATTAAATTATTACATGAAGAATTCATTTTTCTCCTTTTGTTTTCCTATCTGCAGCAAGTGGATGAAACCTGTTGTCCATGGTCTTATTCTCTAAACCTTTTAGCCATGATCCTTCAGCCATTACATTTGTAGATATTCATCCATGCAATGAAGATTACAAAAACATCACAGCTCTGCCAATGAATCTGATAAGCCTAATCTTTATTTCTGAAAGACTTAAGAAAAATATTGTATAGGTTTCTGCAAATGCAAACAGCCTTGTGTGATACTAGTAAATTGGAGATGTATCAGATACAGCATTGAGATGTATTTAATGATAGCAATGTTGACAAAAAAAAAAAAAAACTGGTTTAACTGTTCCTTCTGCCTCCCTCACTGAACTGCTTTACTCCTCCTATTCAATCATTTAAACACATTTTATATAAAATGGCCTACTTATTGTTTATTTCCATCTGTAAGTCCAACTTTATATAGGCTAGTGATTGTGAAAGTGATTGTGCTCGTTGGCTGGTGATTATACGTTAATTTAATTTCTTATTTGTTATCCAAAATCCATCCATTTTCTAAACCCGTTTGTCCTGTTGAGGGTCACGGGGGGCTGGAGCCTATCCCAGCGGTCATAGGGCGAGAGGCGGTGTACACCCTGGACAGATCGCCAGTCTGTCGCAGGGCTGACACACATTCACGCTCTCATTCAACTCCGGGCAATTTAGAGTTCCCAGTTGACCTGCATGTCTTTGGAGGTGGGAGGAAGCCGGAGTACGCGGACACGGGGAGAACATGCAAACTCCACACTGAAAGGCCCTGTCCCGGCCGGGAATCGAACCCAGGACCTTCTTTCTGTGAGGCAACACCGTTATCCAAAATTGTAGTCGTTTTTCATCAACGTAGTAAAATATTGTGACAGAATAATCTGATAATGAATTATAATGTTAAATAGAAGACAATTTTCCTAAACGGTTGCTTGATAGCAGTTGTGTAATACCTTTAAATATAAACGTTACTATAGTTTAATGCAGTTATTGTCTGGGAAACTTAACAGTTTTTAAGTTCTTAGAATAAACAACAGACTTGAATGAAGATTTAATTAAGAGTCAAGGATCAAATTCTCGAAAATGGACGGCTATAATACAAGAGCAAAAACAAGTGTTTTCGAAAACTCGTCAGAGAATTTATACGATCCACCGACAAGGAACACAAAAGCAGACCGGAGACCGACTCCCGCCGCTCCGCCGCAAGGAGCCCAGGACCAATTCCAACTGTTCGATGCGGCCAGAAGTGACTTCCAGGCCGGTGAAACCCCTGGCAGTGATAGACCCTCCGCTGGAGCAATGTACCAGTGTAGAAAAGACGAGACCACCACGGCTACTTGTACAAAAACTTACTCGTTTGTGTCAACGGAGGAAGCGAGGAGCAGAGGCGGGTNCCACGGCTACTTGTACAAAAACTTACTCGTTTGTGTCAACGGAGGAAGCGAGGAGCAGAGGCGGGTACAAGGGGGAGTCATTGCCGATCACCGGAGACTTTCCCGGTGCTGAAATGTTCCACACAGCTGCAGTGGATCCCCAATTCCTGCCTCCAACTAGCCAGCAGTTCAACCTGGGAGATTCTAATCAGAGTCAGGACATGTCACAGGTCATCCCTGCAGGACAGCCTCTGATTCCTGCTGCTGCTGCCAACTCACCTGAACAGGAAGGTACACGACCTTCATCTCACACCATTCTCAGGGCAAATTTTATATTTGGTATACATCTTAGAATAACCCATTCTTTCCATCATCCAATAAGTTTGTTTTCTGGTCTATAATCCTCAGTGGTATGGATGCAGGTTCTTAATCTTGGAGAACCACAGGAATCACTGCTGTTCAGTCTGACAAATATTTCAATGTTCTTTTACATTAATTTACATTATATTCCAACCTTTTACTTGTATTGTCGTAAGTATATACAGGTTTCTAAGTTAATTACCCTAATTGTCCTTTGGGGACAAATAAAGTTCATTGAATTGAATTGAATTTAACTGAATTGAAGAAAATCCCATTTCTACATAATGTAAAGGACCATACCGTTAACTTTGTGTGTTTAAACCTATAAATAATGCCTGTATGCATGTTACGTTACTGACAACCATCTTTTTAAATAATGGAAAATTAAACCATATTTTAGTGTTATTCTGCTAAATCCCCTAATCTTTCAAAATCAAACAATCAAATCAAACAATCAATTGGTGTTCAGGTGAACACCTAAACATGCAGAATTATTAATATGCTCTTTTAACAAGTGCATTGTGATTTATATCCTGGGTGTAACTTTTCTTGCAATTGCAAATGAAGCAGTAGCTGTAGATCTAATAGAGGTGCTAACAAAAACAAGAATGGCAAAATTACACAGTTGATGAATGCCTTTATACTGTAAAATCTTATCCTCCAACCAGTCCCAGTCAAAGCTAATCCCAGTAGACACCACTCTCCAGGTGGGCTAAGCTAAGTGAGGAACAGAAGTAGTCTGTTTTTAACATGGCTTGGAAACTAATAGACAGACACAAGCAGCAGTATCCTGGTAGCACCAATTACCCGTAACTGGCAAACATAGCTGTTGTTGACTGGAGGATGGTGGACATTTACTTCAATATTGTTGTTTACCTGCCATCTCCTATATATCCTCTATCTACACGTCTAAACATATCATGTGTTGTCCATTTTGGTCTCTGTAATGGATGAGTACAGATGGTAAATTGACTTTAAATTCCCAATGCTCTCTCCTTTGTGATTGTGCCAGCTTGGCTATATCAGCTGATGAACAGGATGAAGAACAGGAAAAGAGGAGGACAAAGTGCAGGCCAAGGAGATGAGGCTGAGATGTATCCCCACTTTGCTTACTGCTACACACAACCCATGCCACTGGCTCAACTACCATTCCCAAGTTACTACACATTTTCCACCATGACGCCCTACCCAACGGAGCCCTACCCCAACCAAAATCTGGGCCATAATCTCCCACTGGACTTCTACCCCACATCACAGGTCCACCCCAACAGGTATCTTTAGTGAAATAGCTCAAATAACCAGCTTGTTACAAAAGCTTTATTTCTGTATTATAATGCTCTTTCTACAGTCTATAAGATGAATTGGTCCCATCAACTGAGAAATTACAGGATATCTAAAATTAATTCTTAAATTTTGGATTTTATTAGCAACCTGTCATGCAGACAAGCACAATATGTGTGTTGGTAATTGGTGTCACAATTACCAACTGAACTATTGAGTGCCTACCTGGACCCTGTGCCTTCCATTTTTGTTTTCACAGATTCTGAACATGCTTTCTGCTGTCCCTTTCTGCTGAAAAATTTTCTCTGCAAACATAAATGCATCAAACCATTGCCTTTTCTTTTAATTACAATATGCACCCTGGAAACCTTAACAGCTATTTGTTTGGACATATTTGTTGGAGTCTTTTCTAATCTACTTCCTCTGTGCTCTTTTCATTTTTATCAACAGCTACGCAAACACTAATATGCCAGAAGTGATGGGTTACCATGAGGGCTACCTGCAGACTCCCCAGGCTGCTGTAGGTACCTTCGGTGGACAGTACATGCAGCAGGAGCCGCAGCCAGGTTTCAACTTGACACCAGTGACCCTTGAACAGTATCACACTTTCATAAGTCAGCAGCACCTATGGAGCCAAGGACAGAGTAAAGATTAGTGTGGTAGAGACATGTTCAGATTACTTTTGGAGGCACAGTACAAACAGCATAACACACTCAGCAATCTTCACCGATTTACACGATTTTACTGTTTAAACTTTGTTGCCTTGCACAATATGGCTATTTAAATGTAAGAAAAATGAAATGTTGTGTGGTTGTACCTGTGCAGATATTATTACATTGATATTCTAAATGTTTTACTAACTACTAAATGGTCTTTTTGAATTGATTTTAATTGCTTTAATGTAAAAAATAAGTTCTAATTGTTTACACTGTATAAAATGTATAAAGTGTATTGTTTACACTGTTTACCTGTTATTGGTGAATACCATGAATAAACTGCATCAAATAAATAAATCTAATGTGAACGTAGCATGATACTGTCTGAAAAAAAAAATCAGTTTTTGGCTGATCACAGTGCTCAGAAAAAAAATCACGTGAGTCACAAGTAGGCATGTAGTGTGTGCCACTGCAGCTTGTTATGTGAACGCAGCCTCCCCGTAAACAGTCAAGCCTACATACTGAGAACACACAGACTCTTTCAGACCTTGTTTCAAATTTGTGAGCCCTTTATTTTATTTGACAACTAAAAAATGTTAAAAATATAATAATAATAATGATAATAATAATAATAATAATAATAATAATAATAATAAAAACTCTGTCATCTGTGAAATAAATCATCCTGTGCAGTAGATGGTTGTTATTTTTGTTTTGTTTTGTTTATTTGTTTGTTTTTGGTTCCACTGAGCTTTATCCTGTTTAAGCAACTATAAGAGTAATTTATTCCTGTTAAATGATCTCTCACAATATTGTATGAGCCCAGCATCTCACACACACGGCGGCAGATGTCAATATTCTACGTGTCTAAAGCACAGCTGAAGTTATTTTTGCACTACTGTCCATACCACAAAGTAGATGCACACAAAAAAAAAGTTTTCAGCGTCGCGGTAAACATAACACATCGGCTACGAGATAACGGAGACTACAAATTTCGTAATGATCACAACTGCTCATCATTGCATCAAGAAGCTGACTGAACAAAGACAGCATGCTAAATGGCACACAAACTGACAAGTTCATCCTCCAATCACAACGCATCCCGCGCGAAGCTGTCCTGTGATTGACACCACGTTACAACCAATAGGAAAGGTAAAAATCAGTTGTGGGCGTTTCCAGGAAGAGCGGTTACATTTTCCTGTAATGGCGGACCAGGGAGAGAACGAAACTATTGGATTCAACGACAACAGGTCAGATTAAAGCGAATTTAGTATTAAGATTAACATCAACACTATATAATAAAAAGCACATGCTGATATTTTATAGGAAGTTTGTAAAAGTGGACTTTATGGTAAAGTTTTAATAAAAATCGACATTGCTTGTGAATGTAGCCACGCTAGCTAACTAGCTTGTAACTAGCTAGCCAGCGTTGCCAAGCGGCTCGCCTCTGCTCTCCGCTCGTGGCACGCAATAAACACAGCCAGACCTTTACCGGCTTCACTTATTATCTTGCCAAACCACTGTTGTGTTTTGGCATCGTTCTGGTCTGATTCCGTTAGTGTGTTTTTGTTAATGCAAAGTAGCCAGCTAGCTAAACAGTGCTAGATTGGTTTGCAAGGTACGGCAGAGAACTCAGCTCATTGAGCGTTTGAATGAACGGACTAGCTAGCTACTGTTATTGTATAGCAAAAGGGGAGACCGGGTGAATGTTGTTGTATTTTTTAGATCAAATCGTGTCCACTTCCACGACCCACGGGGTGACACCTCGAAGCATTAAACACATTTAGAACAATGATTTCACCATACAAAACGAATACAGAATCAGAAAAAAATCAAATCACCTACACTTTCTTCGCTTAGCATAACAGTGCATAACGCCATATAAACACGTACAAACTAGCAATTTAGAAACAAGTAACCGAACCACAGTTTGTTTCTCTTTATTTTTCTCTATAGTAAACCTAACTTGTTAACTTGTTCTGGGAATGAGGATGTTTAAACGGATAGACTACTGTATACAGTGATCATGGTTAATATCACACAGACTGCACTCAAGCAGTATACTTAAGTTTTCTTTTTAATTATTTAAATACATTGTAAGTATACAAAGACAGCTGCTGCCTTCATCTGGGTGTTGTGTCATGTAGAATACCAATAATAACAACTGTCTAATTGAAGTAGTAATAAGGTATATCCATATGTATATCTATCTCATGTCCTTATTTTCCTGATATACATTTCTTTGAGTTTTATCAACATTAAGTTGTACAGGCGGAGCATCAAGTAAAATGCTGAGTTATGTTAATTTATATGAAATACAGTTGAGCTAAGTGATATATGGATATTTAATGTCTGTCTTCTATCATTATGTTTGAGTTGTCTGGAAATACTTAGCATTGTGATACCGTTTTGTTGTCAAAGTTAATACTACATAGCACTATGTCAGATTTCTTCTTGAATAATTTATGAAATCCTTAAGAATGGTGCTTAAAAGTGACAGTTCCAGTGTAACTTCAAAATGATCATGTACTCCAGTGTAGTGACAATACAATGAGGGAGACAACTTGAAATTTTCAACTTTTTATAGTCTTCTAGTTACAGTGACATTTAATTTTCACATGTTTTCCAGTTTTATGCTCAGCTATTGCTACCTTTGAGTTAGCTGCATTTTAGCATTTTACTAATGATTAAAAACTGTACTGGTGTGGTAGAATGGCTCAGCAGGCGGCACGATTCCGCAGCCCTGCGCCTGCTCAGACCCCAGTGTTGCGTGGCCCACCACCACTCCTGAGGCCACCGCCACCTCCTTTTGCGATGATGAGAGGACCCCCGCCACGACCCCCATTTGCACGACCACCCTTTGACCCCAGTATGCCACCAATTCCACCACCAGGGAGCATGCCACCACCTATTGGACCTCCCCACCTACAGGTAACTTTCTGATTCTTGCATGATAGAAATGTTCTTCATAGACGTGTATGGATGAATTATCTTAACTTTTTTACACAAAACTATATATTACGACAGGTATGAGCCATTTGTTTAAGAGTCACACTAGTATTGCACTGGTTCTGGCAACTCATTTTTGAACCACTTTTTGAACTTGGAAGAAAAAGAGACATTGTTTACTCTTCATCCAAAACTAAGTAGATTAATTCAGTTTTCGACATTACTTATTTCTCTTACTTAATTTCTAATCGTTCTGAGCCAGTCTTAAAAAAAAAAAAAAAACTACTGTGGATTGACAAGAGTATATAGTGTGGTTACTTTCAAATTTATATTATCAATAGCACAGTTGTTGGACAGGTGGGGCCTGCAAAGACACTCACCCACAGAGGATGCCTGTTTGTTTTGCTATAGAGACCACCATTCCTTCCTCCTCCCATCGGGAACCTGCCGCCCCCTCCAGGAATGTTGTTTCCTCCAGGCATGCCTCCCGTTCCAGCATCTGGAACCCCTGCGCTCAATCCTGCAGAGGAGATCTGGGTAGAGAACAAAACTCCAGAGGGAAAGGTGAGATGGCAGTCATATATATGAACACAGTAGTTCCTATGTAAGTTGATGGAGACTGGAAAAATTTGAACAATTATTTTATAATTTTCAAGTTAATATAGCTTTTTATAAAATGCATCAGTATTATAATACTATGTATGAGGTAGTCTGGTGATGCATAATTTGGGAACCTGTTGGTCATTTAATAAAAACTCAGGTATATGTCAGACATTGTTGCCCTTTCCTCATCTAATGGAGGCTGTATTCCACACAAACTATCCTTAATTAAGGCAAATCACAGTTAACTTTTTCTAATTTATATCTTTCACATTGGACCACGTGTTAACTGGATGTATAGAAGTCTCACCTCTAATCTCGCTCTACAGACATATTACTACAATGCCAGGACCAGAGAGTCATCGTGGAGTAAACCAGAGGGTGTGAAGATCATCCAGCAGTCTGAACTCAGCCCTCTACTTGTAGGTGGGACAGGGGGTGCGGGTGCGGGCACGGGCACGACTTCAGTTGCCAGATCAAGCAGTCCAAATGCTACAGTCAGCACAGCCACAGCAGCCACCTCAACTCAGGCCCCATCCACAACCCCCTCCCGCACACTCACCTCCAGCCCAGATGCAACTAGGACATCTTCCCCTTCTGTCACTATTGCAGGTTAGTACATAAACCTGTATCTCACACACACACCACCGACATATTTCCATGCACAGGATTCATCTGTTGTCCTCTTTTTATGTCTGTGTGTCCCCACTGTGTCCCAAAAAGCCTCTGTTGTAGCAGACCTCACCCCCATTGCTACAGTGACCTCGACTGTTGCCGTGTCTCCAGTAACCGTGGTGGCTGTTTCCACGGTGCCATCACCTGTTACGGCAGTGCAGACCATGCCACTGCTGCCTGCAGCCCTGCCTCACAGTGTGGCCCAGCCCACTGCAGCCATTCCTGCCTTCCCACCGGTAATGGTGCCACCCTTCCGGGTGCCCCTGCCGGGCATGCACATCCCTCTGCCAGGTAAGAACTACAAATAAAGAGCAAGAAAATAACAGGTTACATTATTAAGCCTAAAACAAATCACCAGCTGCTTTCACTGTTCTACTAACCAGCTGGGTTTTTACAGATATAATAGGACCTCCAAATTATGGTAGCTTCCATTGCTGTCAAAGAGACAAACTAATCAGCAACAAATGCAATTACTAGCATTTGGCTAGTTTTCTATTCCAGCTCAGGTGAATCCTACTGTGGTGTGTACACTCAGGGTGGACATAACAACAGCAGCACATGTACATTTATAGCAAACCAGTCAAACAGCCCTGCAATAAATACAGCATTTGTGAAGCTTATGACCATTTTTTTGTAGAAGAAGTGTTTGATGGGTTGATTTAACTCCGTGGTCATTTCTGGGGCTTTAGGCTGTGGTATAACACTGGATTTATATTGTAAAGCAATGCCCATTCAAAAGAATGCAGTTTTCATTATTTAATTTACTTAAATGAGGAAAAAATTGTCCTCCTGCTCTTGATTACATAGGTTTTGTGATAACATGTAAATGTTATATCATGGTTAAAATAAACTGCTTCTATTTATAATGTAATCATGGGAGGCTAGTTCCGATTCCTGCTTACTAATGACTCTTTGCCCCGTACACATTAGTTTATAATCTGTAAAATCAAGAGTTTAGATATTGTTCATGCTCTCCGTCTCACCTCAAAAAGCACATTTACTCCTGCTATGAGTAAGGTGCTCTACATCTCCAGATCTGACAGGGATCTGCTTTGATTCACTCTAGTATAAGACTTACTGACACACAGACCCTAGACCTGTGGCAATACCCTGGGACTCTACCCGACCCAGTTAGACTTAAGATAATTTTGACCCAGTCCAATTCGAGTCCTGGGTCAGGTTTCGGTTCATAAGAAGCAAATGGACCCGTGAAGACCTGTACTAAATAACTGTAGCTGCAGATAGGTTGAACGTTTGAGCATTTGGTGAATAACAGTTCTTTGTCTGACTCATAGTGAAGCACTGCTACACTCACAAACTGTCACACACACCATCGTAGTTGATGCTTGCTTGTCCATTGTTCTTGCAGGTGTAGCAATGATGCAGATAGTTGGTGCACCCTGTGTAAAGACAGGCCCCAGCGCCAACGGTAAAGACCCAGCCTCTCACCTCTCAGATCTAGATGGCATGGTAGTGAATGGTGTCTACATGAGTCACATGGTGTATATGGGAACCCTCAGAACAGTGGCATGATGGTGAATGTTGTGAACATGATCCATCTGATGTACAGTGGTGAAATTCTTCCATTGAACAGACAGAAGTAGAACAGCTTGGATTCTTATTACAGTTTCACCTCATTTATCATATCATTACAGAGCAAACATTTGGTTTACTGCATTTAAAGGCATTTACCACAAACATCATTTCATCACTCACTTATTTCTCAGAACACTTAAGAAACAGCCGTGACTGAGACAGATGAGGCATTTTTATAATGCTTGTTTTGCTGTCAATTCAAATCTTGTTTTCCAACATTTTCATGTTTCCTGGTACTCTTAATTTCTGTGGAAAAGAAACACTGAAGCATTTGACTTTTACTAAATGAGGAGTGCATGTTGGTTGCCTGTTGTCCTTAGGAACTGGTGCTTATAGTGTAAAACTAATTGTTTTTTCTCTGGTTACTTTGATTTATAAAATTAGAAGCCACTTTTAAAATGTTTAATTGGGTTGTGCCATTGATCATCACACTCAGCAGTTTTTACTGTATGGTTGGTTGCCATAAATAAAGTGCGACACAAGCAGTTATTGTCTTAAAACTCCAGCAAGGTCACTTTGCCTAGCATTGAATCAGTAGTGTAATTTTGAGGGCTACATGTCATGATCATATGTAATTGTCTACTTTTGTGGCATGGTTGTATGTATGGTCAGTGTTTTTTTTTGTTCTCTCTCTCTCTCTCTCTCTCTCTCTCTGTGTGTGTGTGACTGTGTTTGTAGTTAAGTTGAGTTTCATCAAAGCATCTTTGAACTTAACCAGTTTTTTTTCCTCACAAAAAAAATAACATCCCTTAAAACCATTTTAATTTACTCATCTAACGCAAAAAGAAAATCCATGCATACAGTAAGTCAAATCTGTAACAGCCTATAAATCAGCCTTATTCTCCCTGTGGAAGTCTCTGTCATATTTTTGGTTCTGCTAAAACATCTAGTTATTTGCAAGGTGGCGACCTAGGTGTCACAAATTGATGTATGGACTAATGTGTTCTCTCAAATACAGCTAGTAACTCAACCAGAAAATGTGCCTTAACCAACCACTGCATGTCTTTTTCCTCTCTGGTTGATGGCAGGTATGCTTCCTGGTATGGCCCCCCCTTTAGTTTCCATGATGCACCCCCAGCTGGCGCTCTCAGCAGCTCCTGCTTCCATGGTTGGATCGTTGCAGCTCCCTGAGTGGTCAGAGTATAAAACAGCTGATGGGAAAACATACTACTACAACAACCGAACACTGGAGTCCACTTGGGAAAAACCTCAGGCGCTGGTGGAGAAAGGTAGGCACGTACACACAATGATCATCTTGACATGTATAATGATGATATATGTGTTAGCATTTGATGGAATATAATGGGATTAAGTGGATGATTTTTCTCTCTCTCTTTCCCTCTCTCTATGTATGTGTGTTCTTCCTTCCTATCCCTAGAAAAAGAGACTGAGAAGACCAAGGACCTTCTGGCTCAGGAAGAAGCTGAGGCAATGGAGATGGAGGACGAGGAGAACAAAACAGAAAACACTAATAATGACAAGGAGGTATGTGAAGGCTGGATCAAATAAAAACATAACATGTAAGAGAGTTCAGACAGATACAGATGTCCCCCCTCCCCCTCCCTCCCTCTCTTCCGCTTTCTTTTTTTAGGAGCCAAAAGAAGAAGAGATGACAGAGGAGGAAAAAGCAGCTCAGAAAGCCAGACCTGTAGCCACCAACCCTATCCCTGGCACACCATGGTACACACATTGCATCACGATCTCCTTTAAGGACCATACCGACTATTTTGCATGTTTGAGCCTAATATATTCAATTTTCATACATGTAATGTTACCGACAATCATTTCCCAAAGCATACTACTGGAATGGTGAATTAAAACATTTTTTCCTACCTTCCACACCGCCACTGCTTTCAGTTCATTACGAAAATCAACTTGTTGAAACTTGAAACGTTGTTGGGATATGTAATCCATCATCGCAAACAAGACATGTATTCAGGTTTTTTTCAAAGTTATGTAAGTTTCCTGTTGTCAGTTCTTCACTACAGCACTTGAATGCACCACTAGGAAGCATTTTCAGATCACTCNTTCCTGTTGTCAGTTCTTCACTACAGCACTTGAATGCACCACTAGGAAGCATTTTCAGATCACTCCTTGTTTTTTATTGCACTTAAACACTAAAATTATATAATTCTGAAAAAAAACCTGAATACAGGTCTTGTTTGCAGTGACGGATTACCTATCCCAAGAACGTTTCAAGTATCAACAAGCTGATTTTACTAGCATACCAGAATAAACTGAAACCACTGGCGGTCTGGTGGGTAGGAAAAAAAAAATGTATTTCACTGTTCCAGTAATATGCTTTGGGAAATGATTGTCAATAACCTTACGTGTATGAAAATTGAATATATTAGGCTCAAACATGCAAAATGACCAGTATGGTTCTTTAACCAGACCACTCATCTTTATTGCAATAAATATAATGCATTCTCTTTTTTTCTGGTGCCTCTTGTGATCCTGTGTATGACTGGTTCTGTGTCAGGTGTGTGGTGTGGACGGGCGACGACCGTGTGTTTTTCTATAACCCGACCACTCGTCTTTCTATGTGGGACCGGCCAGAAGAGCTGGTTGGTCGAGCTGATGTTGATAAGCACATCCAGGAGCCACCGCACAAGCGAGGCCTAGAGGATAACAAGAAGACAGGTGTGGATATACACACAGTCATCACACAAACACACACAATCCTCTTTATGTACACAGAAATAATGGAAGACTTTATTTTGAAAGATCAGTTCAGAAAGAATAAAGAAAGAAATTTTCTGTCTATAACTCAAACTCCACAATTGATTTGTGAAAGCAGCACCATTCTATATGGTCAAAAAACTACTGATTGACCCTTTATGTTAGGATTAAGTTGCTGGTCTACAGTTAATAATGCATGTGGAGATTATATATCATGGAATAAAGTTACTGATAAACAGTCCCATCCAAGTTGAATTTTTGGAGGGAAGAACACTCAGATCTGGATCTATTGTTTTTAAAGAAGCATACACAGATTATATTTATGCCAGTTTATGAGAACAACAGAGTGCACACATAAGAAAACTGAGACATATACAGTAACAAGAGGCTGTAGATGAAAGGATCAAGGCTATTTTGTGAAGGTAATCTGTTAAAAGAAACTGTCCTTTTGTTAAAAGCAAATACACAAAGCACAAGGACAATACAGCAACATTTTGTAATTTTCCACCACCGATGTCAGGTGCATTCCCGCTTGATTTTTAAATGCTGTCAACCCAACAGGTGTGACTAAAGAGGAGCTGGAAGTGGCTGTAACTGCTGAAGAGATTCAGGATGAGGAGCCAACCAAAGCCAAAAAAAGGAAGTAAGTCATGTCTGCCTTGTCCAAAGATACCCATCCATTTACTTGTCTTTTTCTTCCCTTTTCTCTAACTCCTCATCATGTCCTCCTTGTTTATCCGTTCCTTCCTGGCTGACCTTTTGCTTTCTCCCTCACAGGAAGGAGGAGGCAAAGGAAACAGACTCGGAAAAGGAAGCAGCAATGGAGGCAGAGCTCAGAGCTGCCAGAGAAAGAGCGATAGTGCCTCTAGAGGCGCGGATGACTCAGTTCAAAGAAATGCTGCTTGAGAGAGGGGTAACACCATTTCTATTCTTCTGTGCTGTTTCATCATTGTTAGAAGGAAAAAACATTCAATTTTGTTGCAATAATGCTGCAAAGAAAAGCAGTTGTTTTGTCATGATTATGATGCTTTCTTATTTTATTTTCCTGCTTAAGGCAAAAATTTAGATTTTTCAAGTTGATTTGAGTAGAAATAAACAAAAAAAAGTGAATGTATGTTCAAATGTGGATTTAGATCAGCTTTTAACCTTGATGTAGACCTAATTAAACTATGACAAAGATTCTACTGCTTCTTGTAGTTACTTAAAATTAAAATCTTTGCTTGAGTCTCTTCACGGAAAAGGAAGTATTCAACATGGTAACATCCAAAAAATCTGCATGTACCGGGGTTGCTTGTGTTCTACAGACTTTTTGTGTGTTGTCTGTCCTTGTTATAGGTGTCTGCATTCTCTACTTGGGACAAAGAGCTGCATAAGATCGTGTTTGACCCTCGGTACCTTCTGCTCAATCCTAAAGAGAGGAAACAGGTTCCATTTTTCCTCCATCTTTCTGTCTTTCCTCAAGCTGTCCCCACATGTTGGCCTTTCGGTGTACTTGTATTTGACTGAAAAACATTGTTACAGTTGTGCATGTCTACTGCAGGTGTTTGATCAGTATGTGAAGACACGAGCAGAGGAGGAGAGGAAGGAGAAGAAGAACAAACTGATGCAGGCCAAAGACGAGTTCAGGAGGATGATGGAGGATGCAAAGCTCACGCCCAGGTAAAGGGAGAGTCCATGGGCGGTTTGTGGATCAAGTTTGACTGATAGTTTGTAAAAGTTTGATACTGAAATCTTAGGAGTGAAACTGCTGATAGATGATATTGTCTTTTGATATTTAGTATCACTGATTTTGTGGTGTTATGTAAATCTTTCCAGGACAACATTCAGTGAATTTGCAATGAAGCAAGGCAGAGATCCACGATTTAAGACCATAGAGAAGATGAAGGATAGAGAGGCTATTTTCAGCGAATTCATCACTGCTATGAGGAAGCGCGAGAAAGAGGACTCAAAGAGCAGAGGAGAGAAGGTATCACTCACTCAAACACCAATGTCAGTATTAGAATTTCCTGTAAGGATAAAAAAAATCACATTACTGTCATTAATATTATGAAGTATGACTTCTCTTTTTAATTTTTTTTTTTTGTTGGCTATCTGTGCGTGTTTCCCAGGTGAAGCAGGACTTCTTTGATCTCCTGAGTGAGCAGCACATAGAGGTAGGCCAGCGGTGGAGCAAAGTGAAGGAGAGGCTTGAGACAGACCCTCGATATAAAACTGTGGAGAGCTCAGCGCTCAGAGAAGAACTTTTCAAACAGTACATGGAAAAGCAAGCCAAGGTAGGACCAGCTGTGTGTGTGCGCGTGTGTGTGTGCATGTGCGTGTAACATCAAAAGACGTGCGACATGTGTGTCACCCCTACAGAGTGTGGACATTGATAAGGAGCGAGAGATGGAGCGACAGGCTCGTATCGAGGCCAGCCTCAGAGAGAGAGAGCGGGAAGTGCAGAAGGCCCGATCGGAACAGACCAAAGAAATTGACCGAGAAAGGGAGCAGCACAAGAGAGAGGAAGCTATTCAGCATTTCAAAGCTCTCATGTCTGATATGGTGAGATACTCTGTATTTTTTTAAATTTGTCATAAAATGTAATGTAACATTTTGTAAGTCCTAACCTACTTGCCTCATGACAAATTTGTAAATTTTTACTTTCGAGATTTGCAAGGCAAAATGGGGAAGTAGAAACTGATTCCTGCCAATTTGGAAAAGGCACAGTTGTATCTCCAGCCTCAATCTCTGCAGAAACAGGTCAGATTTTACAGCTAGGATTTTGATTGGTGGGATAATCGTATATGACTTCTAAATTTGAATATGCCAGGGAGGTCACAAAGCTTATTTACTAGTGCCACTGTACTACTGTGGTTTCATTTGCTGCCAGTAATTTTTATACCATGAATAGTACACAATACCTGCCTTCACTCTGGTTCTAAAGTAAATGTTCTTCATTTGCACCTCAGGTACGTTCTTCCGATGCAACATGGTCTGACACGCGCCGTAACTTGAGGAAGGACCATCGCTGGGAGTCGGCGTCGCTGCTGGAGAGAGAGGAGAAGGAGAAACTGTTTAATGAACACGTAGAAGCACTGGCCAAGAAGAAAAAAGAACATTTCAGGCAGCTACTGGACGAGACCAGCATGGTGAGCTGTGCTTCCACAATGGTACAAACATAAAGCTAACCAAAGACGATGAGGTGCACAGATGTGTCAGAAATAATACACTGCCATTAATCTCCAATCTCAAGCGAGAATGACAAACGTGCTGCAGATTTTCATGATGTCCATTTATATCCTAAATAAGCTGAGGTACCTATTATACAGATATTTTTTCTGTTTTTCTTGTAGATCACTCTAACAACTACATGGAAGGAGGTGAAGAAGGTCATAAAGGAGGACCCTCGCTGTATAAAGTTCTCCTCCAGTGACAGAGTAAGTCTTTTAATTGAACTTTAGGAATGCCAGTAACTTGCAACTCAAGTAAAAACAATTTACCTGCTTAATTGCACAGAATAATGGGTTTCAGGTGTGATGGCACATTTACAAAGGTGTTTCTCATAACCAGTTAGCATTTAAAAAGGATTAATTAAGGATGAGCTAAAAGAGTTTATCATTAGGACACTAGAGTGATGGCTGCTGAAAATAGAGCTTTGCAGTTTTATGTGAAAAATTAATTAGAAATTAGTCATTTCCAGCAGTAATAGCCATTTGCAACATCGTTAACATCTTGGTTATATATCTAAATCAATTTAATGCTACCTTGGTAAATAAAAGTATCAGTTTCTATCAAAATGAAAAATCATGGTGATTCCAAACTTTTGAACACTAGTGTGTAATATTTTGCCTGTATCGTCATGCGATCTTTAAGAAAACTTGCAGCATTTCATGGGATATACACAGGTTTGAGGTTTGTTGCCTGATGGAGTAATGTGTCTTTGTAGAAGAGACAGCGAGAGTTTGAAGACTACATCAAAGACAAATACATCACAGCCAAAGCTGACTTCAGAACCCTGCTCAAGGAGACAAAGTTCATCACATACAGGTTTGTACACTTGCTTACACAGACTGGATAAGTGCAAATAAAATAGGCTTCGCTCATTAATACTCACTACAGGATGACAAACCACAATATCTCTGGCACAAAAAATTTGCATAACAAAATTGCAGCCCAGAAATCCCAGAAGAGTTCCCATAACTTCAATTACTATGATCCTTCCCTGTGCTTGTCAGCCCTTCAAAAGGTAGACAGAGATTTTTCACTGTAATTACATCAGATTATTAGATAGCCATAAAGAGTGAAAATGCTTAAATCTGTTGAGTTGGAAGGAGGTCATGTTTTTAAAAAATAACATGTTAAATAAGTTCAACACCTTTGAGGTGGAGTGTTCTATGCTAGGCACTGGGAACTTACCAATCAACCCTTTCATATTTGATCTTTAGTACCGACTATGAAACTAACTGGATAAGTGCAAATAAAATAGGTCATAAGGTCAAATAGGTCATAGGTCAAAATAGGTTGTCACCACCAACTTTGACGTTGATGGTGACAAATACATTTCATGTGTCACTGATAAACTGGTTCAAATATTTGTCATCCCCATCAGAATAACATAATTAGGGGCTGATGTAAATGTAATCAAACAGTAGAAATCTTGGTCTAATAAAAAAAAGTGACCAAAACCTGAATTCTTGTACTGAATTCACCCTGCAGAATTCTACAGTCCCCAGGAGGATGCTTCACATTATCACCACTGCTCTTCAGAGTTCTTCTGCCAATCTTAACACCCTCCCTTTCCTACAGGTCGAGAAAGCTGATCCAGGAGTCTGAGCAGCATCTGAAGGATGTTGAGAAGATCCTTCAGAATGACAAACGTTATCTGGTTCTAGAGTGTGTCCCAGAGGAGCGCAGGAAGCTCATCATGTTCTACATCGAAGACCTCGATCGCCGCGGCCCGCCACCTCCCCCCACCGCCNGGCTAGAGCATGACCTCCCCCCCACTCCCTGTTGACCCCACCCATCAGGCCCACAGCTGGCCTTGCAGTGTTATCTTGGGGGTTATGTTGCTTAGAGATGTACCATAGAGACGAACGGTTAAAGTCTCTGTGTTATGTCGCCTTGTAACCCTGAAATAAGCCCTGCAATTAAGGCAAAGCAGGGAACAGAGGTTACCTGATCTCAAGGTGACCCTTGACCCCTCACCTCTGACTGACCAAATTAGAGGAAGGGACAAAGCGATAAGGCTGCTACTCAAGCAGCCACTGAGGTGTAAGATAGATGATGTAAAGAAGTTGTGGGTGTGTGTAGGTGCGTGTGTGCGCCATGCGCGCACATGTGTGTGTGTTTGTGTGTGCGCATGTGTCTGAGGCATCCTTAAGCCTTATTGCTCCACTGTGCCAGTCATGTTTCAGCGGCTCAGTGTGAATGTTAGTTTTCGCTCAGTGGTTTAATCCGATGTCGCAGCAGTTTCTCTGTTGAATCAAATAAAGGCAACTTCCACTGTTTTTCAACACGTTGTTCTCTCAATTTTGTTTCTAAATATAAATGCATAAAACAAGACCAATGTACAAAGGGAGATAAGAAATGGGCATACGTTATTTGCATTAAATAATTTACAATGCAGATTAATTTTACAGTGAAGATAAAATAAATGCGTTACTGAGTTTGGGGCTTTTTTTTTTCCATCTTTTCCATCATTCCTCCCCCGACCTCTTCGGGCGGCTCTGATTGGTCCAAACAAGCAAGGTCACGTGATGTTGCCGGATGTGGATGTGGTTCCCAGTTCATTGAATTGATCAACTCGATCTGCAGCATCGCCGTCATTATTAAAACGTTTTTAATCAAGTATTTGTATAATAAGCCGTGCCTGTTTGAAATTAGATTTTTTTAACAATAGCAGAATGATTTGACGTGTAAACTGCTTTGCAGTCAACAGATTTGTTTAAGATAGATAAAGAAGCAGTGAGGCTAATGCAGTAGCTGTCGCCGCAACGTCTCCTGCGCCTCGCCGTCCTTCCTTCTCTCTGCCAGGTTTTCTCATCACTGTTCCCGCTATGGCTATGTCTCTGCTACCGCTTCTGCTCGTCCTGTTGGACGCCTGGCTGGCTTTCGGAGACCAGGCGGGATCTGCTCATCTCGACGGAGCTCCGCCATCTAAAATAGGCAAGAGAAGCAGTTTGTGACACACCACAGCCATGCATTTAGCTAGCAGGCTAGCAGTGTGATCAGGAGAGGCATCTTGGTCAAATGGAGAAGAGATTAACTTATGGTCTCCTTTAACTGACTCAGAATTTGATTTTAATCAATATAAAATACGCCTTTATATTATGTTTGTTTTAACTAGCACTAGCATGTATGGTAATGGTAATGTTTGGTAATCTAATAATGGAGATAAAATCACATGGCATTTTGATCAGAGGCGACGCTAGAAATTTGGAGTTCTGTGACTCTGGGCCCCCATCACTTTAATGTGTGGCACCTAGGGACAAAACACAAACATTAATGTGCTCCAGATGCAGAAATGTTGCACCTTGCTGACAGAGTAATTTAAAGAATTCTGCATGCTTGATAATAATCAGTGTTTCTGGCATATTTCACATCAAAATTACACCCTGATTTCACACTTCCTCTCTGCTGTTGGCTTTCTGTGCTCCAGCGGTGGTCGGGGCAGGGATAGGTGGCACTGCTACTGCCCATTTCCTGCGCCAGCACTTTGGCCCTGAGGTCCAGGTGGACGTGTTTGAGAAGGGTGAAGTCGGAGGCCGCCTTGCCACCGTAACTGTCAATCACAACGATTACGAGTCTGGAGGTTCAATCATTCATTCCCTGAACCTCCACATGCAGGAGTTTGTCAAACAGCTCGGTGGGTTTAAACAGACACAAACAAGGTTTGATAGGCCAAGAAACTGTAGATATATGTGAGCATAAGTACAGTACATATGGACATTTCTGAAACTGAGAAAAGAGTACAGCTGTGCATAACCACAGGCTTTGTGAGTGGCACAAATGACTAGAAAGCATGCTTAGCATTTAATTCCTCCTTCTGTGTATTATGTGTGTATCTTTGCCCCGTGTGTCTCAAGGTTTAAAGTACCGTCGCAGTGTGGCGGGTAAGACAGCAGTGTTTAATGGTGAGGAGATGATTCTGGAGGAGACAGACTGGTACCTGCTGGACTTGTTCAGGCTGTGGTGGCGTTATGGCATCAGCTTCATACGCCTGCAGATGTGGGTGGAGGAGATCATGGAGAAATTCATGAGGCAAGCTGGAAATACTACTATTCTGTTCATTGTTGACCCTTGTCAAATAAACCAGAAAATAAACCACTGGATTTATGTTGTGGTTACAGTTCCTCTTTGATCAGCCAGTCCTGTTTTAAATATCAGCATCTGGAGTGCACAACTTCACAAGTGACTGTTGTCATTTTGGCTTATGTCATCTTGACCTCATTTCTGTTGAAACATAAACCAGAATTAAGTTTGCACTTTGTCTCTCCGCCATCCCCTTTCACTGACCTGTACTTCCTCTCTCAGGAAGCGGTTTATTTCTCTATGACTTTGTTTTGCCTTCTCTCTATACCAAGAACAGTGGATCTGTCTGTCTGCCTGTTTATTTTTCTGTCATTAAATTACTTTTATTTTTATCCATTGATAAGGACCATACTGGTGATTTACATATTTAAACCAAATTCCCAAATCTTTCAAAATCAAATGTTCAGGTGATACACCCACCTTAAAATTCAATGTTTCTCTTGCTAACACGTACATTTGAATGTAGAAGGGACAGTCATTTTTAATTTCTTGGTAAAAGCCATCTTCTCCTGGACTATATTCCCTGGCAGAGACATACATTTTGTTCTGGGCAGCTCTGTGTTGGACCAGTTAAATAAAGTTACTTGACAAAAAAATTTAATAGACGGTCTTGTTCACTGTCATGGACTACTTATCTCAAGCACGTTTCAAGTGTCTACAAGCTGATTTTAATAGCTTGCTGGAAATGAACTGAAAACCATTCAGAAGGTAGGAAAAATAATTCTAATATGTAATGCTCCAGTAGTATGTTTTGGGAAACGGTTGTCAGTAATGTAACGTGTATGCGGGTTGTATATATATTGGGCTCAAATGTGCAAAATCACTGGCATGGTCCTTTATGACTGAAAGGACATTAAAATGAGCAAAGTAGATCCATGCAGTATGTTGCTTTGTGAAGCTGTGTGCTGATGCATTAATTAAGTAGTGTAATTAATATAATTAACTAGTATAATTAGTGTGACTGCACAAGTTTGTGATCATCACATTAAGTGTTTTTCTATTTATGACTGTGTGTGTGTGTGTCTGTGTGTGTGTACACTACAGAATCTACAAGTACCAGGCACATGGCTACGCCTTCAGCTCAGTAGAGGAGCTGTTGGACTCTCTCGGTGGGAGTGGTTTCATTAACATGACCCGGAGGCCGCTTTCTGATTCTCTGCTGGAGCTTGGCGTGTCACAGCGCTTCATCGACGAGGTCATCGAACCCATCATGCGGGTCAACTATGGACAGAACGTCAGCATCCCCGCCTTTGTAGGTCAGATGGGTGGGAAGGAATGAATAAAAGAGGAGGAGGAGGAGGAGGAAGAGACAGGGAAGCTGAAATTAGGGCTAATTATGAACTCAACATTAGCGTCTCTCCTGATGTAGGTCAGGAAAGAAATGTAACAGAAGTGGAAGGGAGGAGCGATCAAGAATAGGAAAGGAAAGTAAGGTGAGAGGAGAGGGTGGACTGTCAGCAAGAAAACGAGAAAGTGTGTGGGCAGCTGATAATTGGTTTATAGCGCTTGGCACTGTGTGTGCTTGTGTGTGTGTGCGTGAATGTTTGTGTTTTAGGTGCTGTGTCTTTAGCTGGTGCCCAGAACAACCTGTGGTCAGTGGAAGGAGGCAACAAGCTGGTGTGCTCCGGTCTGCTGAAGTTAGCCAATGCTAACCTGCGGCAAGCACAAGTCTCCTCCGTCTCCCCCGTCTACTCTGGTGCTCTACCCCCTGCTGACTGAATGTGTTTATGTAGACCTCTTCATTCATTTAAATTCAGATTTATAGTCCCCGGTGTTTTAATTAGTGTCATCATCAAGTCTAAATCATTTATTTCCTGTATTTGCCTCACAGGAGAGGTGCTCCAGTACCAGCTGAGCTTCATCACCGCGTCAGGGACAGGATCAGATCTGTATGACATTGTGGTGTTAGCCACGCCGCTTCAGGACAGCGTGGAGTCTGGAATCAAATTACAGGGTTTCACACCTCCTTTTGATCAGCTCCCCGGCAACTATCATAGAACTGTGGCAACCGTTGTCCATGGTTACCTTAACACCTCTTTCTTTGGTTTCCCGGACCCCCGCTTGTTCCCCTTCGCCAGCGTCCTGACAACTGACACACCCGATCTGTTCTTCAACAGTGTGGCCAGTGTTTGCCCCGTCAACATCTCTGCAGGCTTCAGGCGTAAACAGCCGCAGGAGGCCGGAATCTACAAAGTGTTCTCACCACAGCCTCTGAACAAGACTCAGCTGAAAACACTCTTCAGGTCCATCCTCTTCTCCTCTGCTCTCTCTGCATTCTAGAGGCGTAATCATGGTTACTGATTAACTCCTAGAGTCCAAGCAAAACTTGATTTTTTTTTTTTTAAAAGCTGATGCCAACATCAAACAGAAAATATGTATTGATTTTGCAATAATCATAAAACTTGTTGACAATGCACCATCATCATCATCAGAAATTAACATTACAATAAGAGTTTTCTTCTCTTAATTTTAGGTCCTACTACTCGGTACAGGTGACAGAGTGGCAGGCTTACCCTCGGTACGGCAGCAGCCAGGGATTGCCATCAGTGGAGCTCCACCCCAACCTCTATTACCTCAATGGCATCGAGTGGGCTGGCAGCGCTATGGAGATGAGCTCAGTGGCTGCCAAGAACATCGCCCTGCTGGCGTACCACCGTTGGAACAGACAGACAGATATGGTGGACCAGAAAGATCTGATGCACAGGATCAAGACCGAATTATGACCTGCTCAACTGAAAGCAAAGAAACACTCCCTCCACGTTTGCATAGGGAGGAAGAGAAGGGGTTTCTGGGTNTCAACTGAAAGCAAAGAAACACTCCCTCCACGTTTGCATAGGGAGGAAGAGAAGGGGTTTCTGGGTATTTGTAGATTGTGTTTATGTTGGGCATGCGTCAGACAAATGCCACTTGGCTGAACAGGAAATATCCCAAAGATCCCAGTCAGGATATGAAATTCTTAGTATCTTACAAGTTTCCAGTTGGTGGTAAAGTATTTAGAAAATGGTACACCAACATAAATGTACAGCATATTCCCACCGCTAAGGACGACATCCCTGCATTAGCATCAATGACCAGTTTTGAGCAGTTGAACCTGCTTTGTTCTCTGTTCTGTGACATCGGGAATAATTGTGACATATTGATATTGGTTTGGCATTGACTGCTAATGGATGATTTCCTCCAAAACTTCAACTGCTGTCAATTTTAAAAGCCAAGAAATAAGGAAGTAGGTGATGATGGACATCTCCAACTAATATTTATCTCAGTAGATAATTTGTGGATTGATTTCTTTGAGTTGCTGTGATGTGAAGGAAAATAAACAATATCAATATCGCTTTTCAGCCTCTAATACTGTGCTGTGATCTTTTGTCTTCCAGCAGCAACAGGTATAATTACACATCAGTATTGTGTTTAGTGATTAAAAATATATCTTTTTTCATAACTCTGACAGGCACTCATGGATCCAGATTTAAAAAAAAAAAAAGACTTACTCCAGCAGGAAGCTGTGATCCTTGTTAGCATCAGTGGGACTTTTTAATGGCTGCTTTCTGTCAGACAGTAACAGCTGTGATATGAGACAGATTAGTGCAGTCACAGTTTTAACTCTACATTTAGGCTCATAATCAGCCCTCTGTCATATAATCCCAAACAAATATAGCGTTACTAGCACTCAGTCATTTTTAAGGATTGTTAATGGATTTCTGCTTGCTGTTGAAGTCGATGACACCAAGGTTATTAAAATAATCTCAATAAGAGTTTGTAAATGAATAGCAATTATTAAGCGACTTATAGTAGTAGCCACTGATGTTATGCTCTATGGCTCCTTTCATCAGATATTTAATTATCTCTGCTTCCTGCTGCTTTTGTTGCATAATCTCGTGGAAAGAATTTATTTCAGGGAATGGAGCCAGCAAGATTTGACACTGGACCAAATAAAAGCAGAGGACAGAATCTTAGAGCTGCTGGGGGTGATGGCACGCTTTTGCTCAGATTTAAATACTTGAACCTTTAAATCATCAGTATCGTTCTGTAAAGCCCTAAAAATGTTCATATCTTACATTTCTGAATAAATATGCGGGTGGATTGATAAATTCTGAGCCTGACACAGAAAGATCTGACTCAGAGGTACTGGTTATTTTTCAACTGAATCTCCTTCCAACTCAACACACTTCTGCTAATGATGCTGATAAATATTTATGTTTTTTTGTTCAGCCAGAAAAATAAAAAGTCCCCTACAGCTGATATGACATCATCATCTGAGTCCAGCTAAAATTGTTTGCATGTTTGGGAAGAGATGAATGTCAGTTGGGGGTGGGTAGCAGCCAGCAAGTTCACCTAGTTTCTCCATCTTGTGCATCTACCAGAGCTTTGGGTACCTTTGGAATTTGTAAGCTATAAACTTGGTTCAAATGAATGCAGATGAAATCATGTTATTTCCACAACTAACATTACAGTCCTTGCTCATCTCAGTCCACTCTCATAGTGTTACCATGTCTCAACACATGAATGTGTAATGCACAGCGTGACATTCAGTTGCAGTAGCTGTGTTGTTATTCTAATGCATAACACAATGAAAACTATGAGACTGTAATTTTGAGTTTTCATTTCTTTAACTTCAGTTGATGGATTACATGTTTCCACTGAATAGAGTCGTCTTAGTTTCTAAAGAGTTGCTATTCAGTGTTTTCAGCCAGTGGCAGTGATTTGCTTCATTTTATGTGCTAAAGTAGAATAAATGTAGCAACAATACTTTATGATAAACAGGAATACTGTTAGTGTTAGTGTTGATATTGAAACTGATGTAATTAAATCAAGATACTAAAGCTGAGTATCTGAAACATCTCACCAATAAGGAATAAAGGCACATTCTGTATATCTTTCTGGAGTCTTGCTGCCAGTATTATTATTATTATTAGGGGTCCAAGCACAAAGTGCTTGGAAACCCCTATTGTTTTTGTATTGGACTCAGTTTTTCTTCCCAAAATACACCTAAAAGTGGTTGGGCAGCCCNTATTGTTTTTGTATTGGACTCAGTTTTTCTTCCCAAAATACACCTAAAAGTGGTTGGGCAGCCCAATTTTACGTGAAAATGTAAAATTTGCACCGAAGGTACATCACGGGCCGATCTATTGATGCGCCAAAAATGATAGGTGTAAACTTTAGGGGCCGCTATAATAAAGCAAAACACTTTTTGGCTAATAACTTGCGAACCGTGAGGCACATTTCAAGTGCTTTATACGACGCTTAGGTGTATTGAGCTTCATCTAATGGCATAAGCCACGCCTGTTTCCGCCTGAATAGATTTTTCGCAATTTTGCAAAAAAAAAAAAAAAAAAAAAAAAAAAANTTTTTTTTTTTTTTTTTTTTTTTTTTTACTTAGAAACACATAATTGGTGTCAAAAGATTCTTTGGACTGTCTTCTTTAATAATTATCTAACATTTTTCATTTTCAACTTTGAATTTTCACAATACGGATATGAATTTTTGTTGTTCACTGTCATTTTATGAAAACTGCTATATCTTCTCGATACATGCTTCAAATAATACCAAAGTTCAGAATTTCACTCAGAAGTTAACCCCCAGTGACTGTACCAAATTTGGTGTAAATCCACCCATAGGGGGCGCTATAACAAAAGTATTACCTGTACAGCCTAAACCGTCTGAGATGGAAAGCTGAAATTTTCAGGGTAGCTAGGGTACATGATAATGTGTAGACCCACCGAAAATGGCGCAAATCGAACATAAGGGGGCGCTGTAATGAAGGTAAATGCTATAATAAAAGCACAATGCATTTTCTGCGAATAACTCTTGAACCGTGAGTTGCACATTCAAATGCTATATACCAACGCATTCAGTGAATTGAGCTGCATCTAATGACATAAAATTTTGAACTTTTACCCCAATAAAAATTTTTCGCAATTTTGCAAAAACTGCAAAACCTATTTTTGTGAACAAGTCTCTGGATTTTTTTACTTAAACACAAGTAATTGGTGTCAAAAGATTCTTTGGACTGTCTTTATAGATAATGGCAAAACACTTTTCCAAGACAAATTATATGAGAAGAACATCCTACTAGTCCATCAACTAATGAAAGACAACAAGTGTCTTTTCATACACACTGAATTCATGGAAAAATTTGGTATTGATCTCTCTTTTAAGGAGTTTATCATTATAACTAAATCAATACCTAATGTCTGTCAAATATCTTAATGTTGTTCAATAATTTTGATAAGATGGCTCAGCAAGTTAAACTACATGAACATATTCAAGTAAGTGGAATTGATATTGTAGTTAAAAAAATTCAACAATAGGCTAGTGAGAGAAACACTGAACAAGAAATCCACTTCAGCAGCTGTTTTCAAATGGGCTGCACACTATGAAGTCAAAACATGAAGTCAGGCACAAAACATGGACGATACCACACTGTTTCTTCCTCAGTAACAAAGTAAAAGAAGTGTCTTTCAATGTCAAACATAAATATTATCCCTGCAGTGAAGTCATCTCTACGTACTGTCCTGATGTCAAAAAAAGAGTGTAATTTTTGTGAAGTGGAGGCTGAGTCCATAGAATTTCATAAGATGTCCATGCACTGAGAAATTCTGGAAAGATTGTGAAGGAATAGCTGTCTGAAAAACTTGATGTCAGTGTCTACATTGAAGATGTGGATATTCTCTTTTATTGTTCACTGAAAAACTCCAAATTTCAGTTCATAGTAAATTTATACATTACACTTGGTAATTTTTTTTTATACATAAGATGAGATATCTTAAGAAAAAGCCAATCTTGAAAGTCCTTCTCACAGACATGGACACTTATTTTGTTTCTATCAAAACATCAGAAAGCAAAAAAATTATGAATGTATGAAATTTTTGTCAGACTGTGGGATTGTACCCTTATAGACCTCGTGGAAAACAATAGATCTTTCCACATGAAATATTTGACCTCTGGTAACCACTTATTTATTTTTTATTTTATTTATTTACTTTTCTTTTTTAATCTTTATGTATTCTTTTCTTATTTCTATTCTCGTGTTATATATATTTGTGCAAAATTGTTAGATTAGATATGTTCAAGACTAAGTTGTTCAAGAATGATGAGTGTAATTTGAAATAAAGTTTGGAAAAAAAGTTTGACCGAACACCAAGGCTGCCTTCCTATTGGCCTCGAGGCCCAACACGTGACCAGGCAGTCACGCGCTTTCCAGGAACCCGTCAGGAAGAAGAAAAACAAAACAAACCCGAGAGAGCCCGAACAGCGTGTGGACTCCATTGAACAGGGACTTCAAAATATCCAACACGGGAAGCTAGAGGAGGTCCAACCCCATGCAAGACGTCTGCGTGGGTACCCTACATGTGAGTACAACCAGTATCGATCCGCTTTGGAGAAACTTTGCTAAACACTGGGCCGCTCTTTTCGCTGCAAGGAGGATTAGCTTGCAGGCTAGCTAGCGTTCACGGTAGGTCGGTTGTTGTTGTGTGTCGGGCTTTAGCTGGGATGAGGAAGGGGGCGGACGGACGGAGGCCATACTGACTGTAAGCTGCGGGCCAAAGGGAAGCAGGACTGGCCAGTTCCGCATTAAAACACAAACTAGGACAATGAAAACACGGTTAATGTATACAGCAGTTTATCATATTCTTGCAGGAACTTTTAACGGACAGATAATTAGCAACACAAATGTTGCTAATTGATGTTTCGAAATGGAGTGAGATAAATTTCAGTTACTGTTAAATTACAGTCAGCTGTAAATATGTCAGAATAACATTTCGGTTATGAGTTTGTGCGCTTTTGGCAAAACTATGATAACAATATATCTGGGTGCACATGGTTAAATCTCCACTTATGTAAGCAGTTTGGCTTGTATTCCACGTTTAAACTGTCCACACCACCTTCAGTCGCCTATAATTTAATTATATTAACTATTTGTTGGGTAAATGATCATTCCGGGAGCACTAATTTCACAGCGACAGGTAGTATTTGAGAAAAGAAAAGCTTTAGTGTGTCAGAGAAATGCCCAGCATTGAGTTTTACAGGCAGCCTGAGCTCTCGGTAGGTACACGCCCCCCAACAGCACACATATCCACTGCCAGAAATTTCCATGTGATTGAAAGTAAATAATATAATAAGTAATAACTGCGAATCAGACTCGCGATTTCACTTGCCAGAAATCATAGATATCAAGCATTTCGGTCGCATAATAGTTTAATTTCCAACTAAATAAATGCTGTATAGTTTTATCATCCGATTTAAATAACGTTTCACTTGCGCTTTCGTCTCTGATAAAATATTAACAAATGTCACATATCAGTTATATTAGTGTTTGACATTCATGTTTTGTTACAGGTGGTAAATTGTAATTTAAACATCTCGGTTATATAGCTATCTAGGCCACGGGCATACAGGCCTTCAACTTGTTTATCTTCCGCCTCAACCTAGATTGAAATAGGCTGTTTGTTATGAAGGAGCTCGCCGATTGACAGTCGTATTAGCCAATCACACGGGACTAGAGGCGGGGCGACATATCTGTTCGACCAATAGAGAACAGGGATTACGTGGGTGTTGCCACAGCCTGGTAGATTGAGGTTTGTTTTGCTTTGCTTAGAGTCAGTGGTAAATGCAGAGATTGGTGAAATATTAGTAACCTTTCCGACTTAATTGTTAGCTTGTTTAGGTTTATTTGCAATCTATACTTGCGTTTTAGTTGATGGTGATTATAGTTTTGTAATAGTTCACCTATGTTCTCAGACAGTGTTTGTCAGAGACATATGGATCCAGCCACAATGAAGTAAGGATGTGACATTTAATATCTTTTCCCCCTTAAACATGAAGTTATATTTTCATATTATCTCATTTTGTGTCATGATTTCATTTTTCTTATTGGCAGTTTGGCCTGCTTTGTTAATGTGTAGTTTTTTGGGTTTTTTTTTTTTTTGAAATGGCAAAGCAGTTGCAGTTGCATCAGCAAGTCACAGTGTCTGTACAGTAGCTGGTCATCCATTCCTTTTACTTCACAAAAGTGAAGGCTAAAACATTTGTACAAAAGAAAACAAAACACAAATGACATCCAAATTCAGGATAATTTCTATCTTAATTTTGCAAATATTAATCTTTGGTAAACTGAGCCAAACGGGTTGCTGAAAAATTAGTCAGTGACAAATATATAACATGCTTTGTCAAATAAAAATACAAAATATTTGCATATTTAAGCTTTGCAAATGTAAGGGTTTGATTCCTTCTCTACGTTTAATATCTTTAAAAATGAAGTGGCTTTTTTTTTTTTTTTTTTTTTTTTTTTTTGATTGCTGCTTTTTAGACTGTGGTATCCTGCTATGGGCATTACTATTATTATCATCATCATTGTATAGATTAAATAGTTAATTAATTTCACCTATATGGCTTTTTATGCTTAAAGCAATCCTTCTCAGAGTTGTGTCAGACATTCAGTGTTCACAGGGCTGCTGTCTGCAAAAAAAAAAAAAAAAAAAANAAAAAAAAAAAAAAAAAAAGACATCTGAAGTGAAGACTTCATCAGTGCTTATTCACTTGGATTTATACTTAATGGGTGTGTCTGGAGCAGATGAATACTTGTGACTCTGGGAGGTGAAAAGTAATCAAAGTTAGTAAGACAACACAATAACAGACTTCTGCTTATTTTACCTGCTTATTTCTTACTTATGTTTGAGATAGAATGTAGTTTTAGTGTCACACAATAAAATGTGCATTCAATTTTTGTCAGTGTAACCCCACAAGATACATGTCAGTGGTTATGAATTGTCTGTCTGACAGCTGTTTGCAATTAGTACACAGGTAGAAGGTCTGCCTTAGTAAACTAAGAATTTGCTCTTGTAGTGCATCATAGGCTACTGAAACTGCTCAAACTTATACGTGGAATATTCAGGGTTGAGTCCCAGTATACGGCATTTGTTGTATGTCATCTCTGTCCTTCATATACCCTTCAGCCCGTGGATACACATAACAAAAATGGCCCTAACATTCATTTAAAAAACAACCCTGACCGACTGCATGATTTGTGGCTCCACAGAGTGTTAGATAAGTTGTTACTGAGCAGTTATATTGAGTTTTTATTACCACAGACACTACATATACATATATAGCATATACTGTATACTCATTTAGGAGCTGAGGAATAAATCTTGCACACAGGATTTTTAAATAAACAGGCTGAAGTCTCCTGCTTGTTGCCTGTGTTGTAATCCAAAGGAAATGTATAATCATTTGGCACATAGCTAGTTTCAGTAGATAATTCATTACAAATAAGACTCTGATGATTGGCCTACTTGGATCCCATCCAGCATTGTTAGGCAGAGAATGTGAGCTGCTTGCATGCTCATACAGCGATGAGTGTAGCCAAACATAGCATCAACTAAACTCTTCTTTTTCTAAACTGAACAGAAACAGAATTGAAACTGAAACTGAAGAAACACAATTGGTGTTTGAAATATGGGATATTGTCTTTAATTTCTTCCAGATCTTTTAGTTTGTGAAACTTAAAAGAAAATAGTGTCGACTGATTGATGTTTCTTTCAATATACATTTAGGACCTTAACTAATAATGATTTTTTTATGATTGATTGACCTGTTGATACTTTATTACCTTTAATATGTTGATAAATGCTAATGGGAAGTTCCTAGAGCCTTAACTGATTGAGCCTTAGCTGCCTGGCTGGACAAGCAAAAGTTAGCCATAGTTTCGGAGTAAACTAAAATTGCTCTCCCCTATAACCTTCTGTAGCAGACATTTTGTTTACATTTTCCCTTAGTCTTAAAAGAAAAAAATAATACATCACAGTCTTAGGAAGTAATTTTGGAGAAGTCTGGAATTTTGAAATGGAGAATGTGCTGTCCAAGATGTGGGTCTGACACAAACCCACAGATTATAAGATTGTCATGACCCTAAACCCAGCTAAAGCCTAAAATGCTGAAGTTAAAAAGAAAAGATGTAGTGATGTTTAGTAATATTGCTAAACCGTTTCTGACCAAAGCCTGAGAGAGAAATACAGCTTGAGCCTCTGGGGCCTGTCAGGCACGTCATAAATATCAGGCTCTACATCACATCCTGTGTCAGCTACTGAGCAGTGAGTTGGATTATATTAAATTCTGCGACTGAAAAATATCCTGTTCAGCTTTGACTGAGGAAGTGAGCAGCATTGCAATTTGCTCTGCATGTTTATAAAATCTGATCGGATTGCGACCTCAGCTGTACTGCAATAGCACAGGAACTCCATGACTGCTGGTGCTGCTGTTGTCTTCAATCTGTGTGTTTCTTCAGCCTCTTTTACAAGTAAAACCACAGACACAGCTGCCCAGGAAGGAAATATATCGAGTTATGTCAAGGAAGGAAGGAAGCAAGCATATTTAGATGTGCTAATATGTGTATACATGTTTGCAAAGGTGTTGTTTATTATAATAGTAGTTGTATGTAAAGTGTGCAGCACTGTGTTTTGCTGGACTTCCTGTCGCTATGCAAAATGTGTGTGCAAAGGGACAGAGCTGGAGGGGGGGCGAATTTATTCAAGCTCGTCAGCACCCAGTGAGAGGAAGTGACTTGTGTCGTTCTGCAGTTCCAGAGCAGTGGGATTGATGCAAGTTTCTGATTGTGTGAACTATTCTCCACAGGGGTCGCGTCTCCATGCAGATTTGCTTTGCAAATACACATCATCATTGTGTGTGTTCATCAGCCCACTTGTGACTGCTTGTAGGTGATGCAGGAAAGTGAGAGAATGACAAACAAGTGTGAAGCTGAAAGTGATAATAGATACGGAAAGCAGCAGGTGATGGCGAAAGCTTTAATTTGATTTATTCTTGATTTATTCTTGATTTAGGCAGAATCAATCAGTGCTGTCTGAGCATACACATAATAGGCCAGATGGAATTGGGGGTAGAGTCTGGGCTAATGGAGCTTAGCTGCTGTGACATGTTTTGTGTGCTTTCCTGGACTTGCCATCGTTTTCATTAAATGTACATTTGGTGGCGGTTCTGTCATCTCTGAGTGAGCAGGAGACCACAGTGTCTGTCCATCGCTGTGACCAGAAAGCTGTTATCATTTGATCCTGTCTCTCTAATGCTGGCTGTCTCTATATTGCAACCCACTTTTCTTTTGCATACAAATATACATTATTTTTAGCATAAAGGGGAAGTGTATGCGCCTGTGTTTTTATTTACTTGTCTTTGACTTTCGTAACTTAACCAGCTTCACTGGTTGCAATTTGAGCTGATTTTTGTGGTGCATTTTGTATGATGTGACAGTTAAAATACATTATTTAAGGGTAAAAGGGTATGGCCAAATCCATATTGAGATATGTCTTGGTGGGCCTGCTGTTTATCCTAGTGATGCTCCAATCAGACTTTTAGGGCCAATGGTGATCAATGGCAAAATGTCATTATGATCAGCCCTTCCAATACAGATCACTGATTGGTTCCTTTTTTTTTAAACATTTTTACTGAAATCCCCTACTTTAGAGACCCTCCAAAAGCCAAATTTCACATATGCGTTGGAAGTTGGACTCATTACTGAAAGATATGAATACGTTCCTCAATACTATGAGTTATTTCAAAAGTCATTCCTTACAATTGTGTTTGGAATCATATTCTCCTTACTTTCAAAACGGGCTGTTCATCTGTTATAGCAGCTTGAACCATCACTTGATAAAACCATCATTTTTACATCTTTGTCTTATACACAGTAAAACTGCCAAGAACAAGACGGCATCAGTTGCTGTTATTCATCTATCTGGACTCGAAACAACAACGCAAAACAACAAGTAACACTTGTTCCATCTTCAGTCTTTTTTTGTAGAGAGTAGCAGATGCTTCCTGCCTAATTGTGTCTGGATTTTCAGTCAGTCCCACAACATCACCATCAACAAAGCCATCTCCAATCTGTGTTGATCTAAACAGCATAAATTGCCTCAGGCCATTGATTTGGATCGAGAATGCATAGCCATGTCGGCCCAGGAAGGGAGATCACACTTTGAGTGAATTTTTATACTGATTATACATCCATCCTGATGTCATTGAAATGCAAAGATACAGACAGAAATAATCAATCAGAACAGAGCATATGTAGAGCTTTAGACTGTGTTTCCAAAGTAACTAAGAACATGAGGGAGAGAGGAGGAAAGAGATGAGCTTATGATAGCTTAGCATGACCTGGTGTTGTGCTGATTTTAGATAGAGCAGGCAGAAGAGACGCAGACAGAAGGGAAACATCCCATCCAGCAGCAGGCTGGCAGTTCACCTCAGCAGGAAACAGAGCCAAGCCTGGAGGCATTTTGAAGTATTAGGACAGGATTTTCCTAAAGTTTTCTTTCAAGATGTATAGGCAAATTATCTGACCAGCAACTGTCTTTAAAATAGACTTTAAAACTGATTCAAGTTCAAACCAAAACTGTTTGAGTCAGTACCTAAAAAATAATAATAAAAGAGACAATTAAAGAAACAAGACATCTATTGTCTTTTGTCGAAGTTACTATTTAACTGATCCAACACAAAGCTACACAGTAGGAAATGTACGTCTCTGCCAAAGAATACAGTTCCAGGAGAAGACAGCTTTTACAGAAAAATTAAAATAACTGCGCCTTCTACAATCGTACAAATTATTGAATTTTAAGGTGGGTGTATCACCTGGACTTTTGCTTTTGACAGATAAGGGGATTTGGAAAAATAACATGAAAACTACAATACAGTTTTATGCTTTGGGAAATGCAGGTTGTACTTTTTGGGCTCAAACATGCAAAATCATGGTATAGTCCTTTAAGGTCGGCAAATCACCATCTGAGATTAAAATGTTGATTTGTAACTTGTTTATTTGCTGTATTCTATGCTGATTTTTAATATTGTTGCTCTTATGTCCTTCTGCAGACCTGAAGAATATAGATACCCAAACCAGAACAGACCAAACAGGACCAGACCAGACTGAGTCCGGTTGCTGCCCCCGGCCCCCTCCCCCTTCAGCCTTGCAGGCTGCACTCTCCAGCACTTTGTGATCGTCTATATCAGCATCGCTCTGTTGTGCTGATCAGAAAACTCCACGCCACTGGGACACCGAACAGGAGACCCAGAGGTTCTGCCCCTCTGGAGTTTTAAGCTGTGCTTGGCAATGCCTCAGGTAAGAGAGAGAGAGGAGGGAAGGAAACTTAATGACAAAGGGTTTTACCGTTGCTGACATCCAGGTCAATTAGTTTTGGAATATTAATTTGCTTAATTCCTCATCTGGAAAACTAAAGGAACTACCGTATATACTCGATTATAAGCCGAGTTTTTTTTACCAAATTTCACAATGCAAATTGGGGGGTCAGCTTATATGCGAGTAATTCAAATCAGATCGAAATTTTCAGGGGTGGAAATACTACTCATTACCACTACCCATGGAAAATAGTTTAAATCATACCTTATAATGAGATATTTCCTGACTAAACATCTTATCCAGCACATTTTGTGGTGGATAGTAAGAGCTGTTGTGATTGGTCAGTTATGGTAATCAGCTGCTGAAATAAATATCATGTTTGCCGCTGTTAGAGCCATTTATTGGTTAATTATGAAATGTTTAAAATATTTAATTTGGGAAAAGTGAAATCAAATAAGTTATTATTTTTTAATATTTATATCTTAACTGATTGATCATCACCGGCTCTGTGAAGCAGCCTGTGGGGCTCCGTTGATGGAGGAGTCTATTTATAGAAGCTCAGCTGGAGGAGTGGGGCAGCAGTATAGTTTTTGACCTCACCTCACGTCATTTTGATTTTGAAAGTAAATAAGTTATGAAAAGAACAAGAGCACGATGTTATCATTCCATTGTTCTTAAGAAAGAGAAGCCCCATTAAAGTGGTGAAGTTTTAATACAGCCGCCACAACCGGTACGTGGATTATTTTCAGAAAATCAGAGGAATACTATGAGAATACTCAGGAAAACAGGTAATTTGCTAAACAAATAAATTTATGGAACAACATCAGGAGGTCGGCTGAGGGAATTCCAAAACTCCGTATCGAGGAATGTTCCAGCACATAGACAGACCCACATTGACTCAGATACAGGATAATTACTGAAAACCATGTAACAGGTGAGATTCTTAAAAAAAAAACTCAATTACACCGCTAAATATGCTAAATAAGTGCCGTGATAATTAAAGCTCATTTGTAAAGCTTTCGTTACCTTCATCAATGCATTGTTGAACTATTTGGCAATTGAGACAAGGAAGAGTAGTCCGGAAAACATTAATGTCAGCTAATGTCAGTTACCGTAATCAGCTGTTTACCAGTACATGGATTATTTTCAGAAAATCACAGGAATTCTATGACAATACTGTACCCAGAAAAACACAAATAAACAAATAAATTGATGGACCAATATTAGGGGGTTGGCTTATATACGGGTTTTAAAAAAAATCTAAATTTGGAGGTCAAAATCGGGGGGTCGGCTTATAGTCGAGATCAGCTTATAGTGAATCGGCTTATAAGTGAAACTCAACCACTGGACAAAATCTGAAAGAAATGCTTCATAAACACACCAAAAACACCAACAACGCTCCTGTTTGTGTTAGTTTATCAGTTTTTGGTGATGACATCTGTTTTTGTTTCTTCGTCATTTTCTGCCATGTGTGTTGCAGCCCAGCGTCAGTGGGATGGAGACTCCCTTTGGGGACGCCTTTCAGAACTACACGTTTGCTGACCAGGCCCTGACCAGCACTGAGCTGCTCGCCACCAGCTCAGACCCAGATTTCATGTATGAACTGGTGAGAGGCTGCACACACACACACACACACACACACACACACACACACACACTTGTATCATGAACCTATTACTTTAACTAATAAATGTGCCAGTCACTGGTGATAGCCGTCTCTAGAATTGTTTCTGTCACACACACTTGTACATACAAACACATTCACATACACTTAACCTATGCCCCACTACAACTACTGAGAGTGTCAGGCATTGCTAACTATCCACTGAAGCTGAACTCCTTTGGCTTTTTAGATGAAAAACATTAAGTAGGAGAGTTGGTGGGCGAAAGTTTAATAATTTCTCTGAACATGCAGTCACCTCAGCTAGCTTTGTGGGATTTAAAACAATGATCCGTGTCCAATTGTTAGGCAGCCGTGTGACACTTGCCAAGCTAGTGGCGTTCAGCAGTGTGAGTCGGCTTTAAACAGACACCCCGGTGCACATGGGAGACACTCACCTGTCACCTTTTCATGCTGTCAGCCACAGGTGCCTACCTCAATTACCGTCTTGCGGAGATTGAAAGAATGTAGAGAGAACAGGCAGGAATTGAAACGGCTGTTGTCGAATCTAGGATCTGATTGGTAAACAAGCAGTCAACACACCAATACAGTGCTGCTAATGCTTTTCAAACTGAAATCATCTGACAGAAAAGCAAATCAGAAATGTTGTTGCACTTAAAGGACCATGGTGGTGATTTTGCATGTTTGAGCCCAATAAATACTACCCACTTACACGTTACGTTACTGCCAACCATTTTCAGAAATATTAGTTTCCGTGTTATTTTGTCAAGTCCTAATCTTTCAAAATCAAATGATCAGGTGATCCCACTTTAAAATTCAATGTTCCATCTGTTAACACCTACACACAATTGTAGAAGGCATGGGCGTTTCAGTTTCTCAGCAAAAGACATCTTCTCCTGGGACTATATTCCCTGGCAGAGACATACATTTTCTGCTGTGCAGCTTTGTGTTGGATCAGTTAAATAGTAAGTTTGGCAAAAAAATTTGAAAGACTTCTTGTTTGCTGTGATGGATTACTTATCTCAAGCACGTTTCAAGTCTCTACAAGTTGATTTTAATGGCATTCTGCAATGAAATGAAATCAATGGCAGTCTGGAAGGTAGGAAAAACTATTGTAATATTTACCACTCCAGTAGTGTTGTTTGGAAAATGGTTTGGCAGCAAATTAACATGTATGCGGGTAATACATTAACATGTATTAACATGTTATGTATTAACATGTATTTATTCAAACATGCAAAATTAACAGTATGGTCCTTTAAAGTCTGTAGAAATTCAGATAGGCATTTAGAAATCATAAAACAGTAAGGCCAGCCTCACTTTACAGTGTGCAGAGTTGGTCACAGATGTGTTAAGTCACTGAAAATGTACTAGAATATTTTCTAACTCTAATTTCCACCTATACCTCCATCCATCTCTCCAGGACAGAGACATGAGCCACCGGCAGAGCCCATGTGGAGACAGTGTGGTGGGGTTGGGGGATGGAGGCAAAGAGGTGGAGTGTGGCGTGGATCAGCTCATGGGGCTGGGAGAGTGTGAGATGGTCTGCAGCAGCTCCGCATTTGAACAATGGGACTCCTATTGGGAAGACCTCACCAGGTACTCAATTATTTGTATGCTATGGCTTATTTGTACACCAAATTATATTTAGAAGTAAGTAAATGAGACAGAAAGGCATACTGGAGAATCTTAAGAAACACGAGAAGGAACTTTTAAGATTGTCTTCAAAGAAGCTTAAGTTACACAGGATATTTATGACAGAAACAGAAAGGCAGAGAGGGAAAGCTGTGTGCATAACACAAACAATGTAACAAGTACCAAGATAGGTGAAAATTACAATAGGTGTCTTTGTAATAATATATGTACAGAGTTAAACATTCAAGAATTTCATATTCTACTTAAAATTATTCCCATCTATTTGAAAATGCAATTTTATAAAAAAAAATTGTTTTGACATTTTCTCTTTGTACAAACATTTAGTTTGAGTCAGATAAGATTACTTAGCTATCAAAACAAGTGACCAGTACCGCTGCGTTTTTTTTTAATACTCAGTAGTATTAAAGCATTTCTGTCAATACCCAAAAAAGTGTCAAATTTCAGTAGTCAGTGTGTTGATCTGCAGGTCGGACATAAACATGTTGTGTTCAGCTCAGGTTTTTGGATATCAGGTGGCCTATTAATGTCCTGTGTGTGAACTCCTTAGATTTAAGGTGGACTCATCTGCAGTCATAAACAGCTTTTTGGTTGAGTGCCAGAGGTTCGGACAGTGGAGGAAATGACCTGTGCTGGTGGTGAGGGAGTGCCACAGGAGAGGGATCCCAGCAATACATTTGTCTACCCACAGTCGAGATCTTAAACTGGGACATTTGGTGTCCCAGAGCTGTGGTGCAGCTCTTTGGTGATGGTGTTGAATGCTGATCAATAATCAGGTCCTGTGGCAGAGGGGACAGATGTACTCAGTGGTTCCAGTGCATCGTGGGCACAGGATGACTCACTGATTTTCACTGCGGGAAAGCTGTAAAGACTGCAGGAGTAGGTCTGCGAACATAATGAGACAGAATAGGTGTTTAAAGGTTTTTATATCAGTGGAGGTCAGTGTGTCTAGCTTGTGAATGTGGATGCAAGTCATCTTTTCCACACTGTAATGGCTGATTTGTAGTTGGTGGTGGCTTTGCTTGTGGGTGGGAGTTGCTTCATTTAAAGGGTGGCTAAACAACAAAGCAGCTGGCTGCTGATGTCTCCTTGAATCTCAGGTGATGCTCCATCAGGCCTGCAGCTTTCCCTCAGGCCCAACGGTGCCTTTTGGCAGTTACTGCCAAAATAGTTTGTGTGCTCTTCTGTGTAATAATAAGAGGCAGTCGAGGATCTAAAAAATGTTAGCATGGGTGTGGAATAATGTTCGCTGGTACTGATCATTCAAAGTACTGATACTTACATTTGAGCTTATTATGTGTACGAGAGGGAAGTGTTGTGTTGTGGCTGTACTGAGCGAATCATTTTTCCAATTTTGTCCCACTCTGCTCAGATGCTTTATGAGGCATATATCTGGCCAAGTGATTGTTCCTTGTGTTTGTATATCCTGAGTACACCATGCTTGGTGTTATTGTAGTAACAAACAATGATTCTCTTCAAAGAGAATGAAGCAGACAGTGTCTGTGTGGGTGTCAAAGTATTCCCAGATGTAGTGCTAAGACATCCTCTCAGCTCTGCATTACGAACAAGTTCCGTGCCCATGGCTGTTGGTAAGTCGGATTTGTTCGTAAGTTGGAACAGTTACTTAAGGTGCATATCGAGCATATATATTTTACTTAGGTGTGTATCTAGAGTATATATTTTACCATTATATGCATAAGAAACATTAAAGAAACACTTCCAGATATCCTAAAACATTGTAAACAGAGAGAGAAAGAGAGAGAATGTGTGTGTGTGTGTGTGTGTGTGTGTGTGTGTGTGTGTGTGTTAACATGTAGGTTAACACTTGCTAAAGTAGTGCACCGTTCATTATTACGAATCATTGTATGTAACTCGAATTTTTAATTTAATAGGCTTTATGGCGGTCGGTTCGTAAGTACGGGTTGTTCGTAAGTCAGGGACTGCCTGTATTTAGGCCCTTTTTTAAGATTGTGATGTTTCCATTAAGGTTGAAAAAAAGCTTCAAGTGCGCCTTCAAAATTAGCAGAAAAGCAGATGGAACTGAAGTTTTTACACTGACAAGTCAGTTATGGCTCATTTTTCAATTTGCATGGTTGATACAACTTTCTGTGTGCTTGACAGATATACACGGTTGGCCAGCTGTGACATCTGGGGCACCAAAGAGGTGGACTTTCTTGGACTTGATGACTTCTCTAGTCCCTACCAGGACGAAGACGTTATTAGTCGAACGCCGACCCTGGCTCAGCTTAACAGTGAGGATTCGCAACCTGTCTGTGAGGCGCTCTACCCCCCCACTGACTTGACTCTACCTGCCTCCCAGCTGCAGCCTCAGCTGCCCCTGCTCCCCTGTCACAGTAAGAGACCCCTGGTCTCTGGCCAAGGATCTAGTCGCGGCTCTGCACGGCCCTCCCCGAGCTCCACAGCTTCTTTCAGATCTTCACACAGCCCTCTTCCAGATTTCCCTGAGGGCCCCCAAAGAGCTACCAGGCCTGTCCCCTCCAGCACTGAGACTATGGCAAAGACCCAGAACCACCTCAGTCTCACCCAGGACCTCACCCAAGCACAAACCAAGCCCCAAGGGCGGGGAACCAAGATGGCAGCCCCCGCCTCCCATGGCTCTGACTTTGTGCGGAAGGCTAAAGTCCGTGTGAGCTGTGCACAAAAAGCTCAGGCTGAAGTACCCTCCCAGCCAGATTTTGAGAGGTCAGAGCCCCCGTTACCCCTTTCCCAGCCCCAAGATGAGAAGGCCTCCACTTCAGCCAGTGCCACCTTGGTGGGACTTCCTGGTGCTGTAGCCAGTGGCTCTGGCTGCATGACAAGCTATGAGAGGAGGGCAGACGGGGCAGGGAAAAGGGAGATATCTGTAGGTTGGTCTGCCGCTGTGCCTCAGCTGGTTGAAGCTGGACAGGCGCTGGAGGGCAGCACCTCTGGGCTGGTGAGCAGCAGTGACACCCTGGCAGGTGCAAGGGCGAGTGTCCTGGTAGTCGAGGGCACGGAGAAGAGCAAGGAGGAAGAACACAACTACTCACTTTTTCTGACTCGCACCAGACTGGCTAGCAGAGCCCAGTCCCTGCTGGAGGAGGAAGAGGAAGAGGATGACAACGAAGAAGAAGCGGAAGAGGAAGAAGCCGAGGGGCTCGACCTAGAAGACGAAGATCACGACGAGGGTTTCGGTAGCGAGCACGAGCTGTCTGAGAATGAGGAGGAGGAAGAGGAGGAGGATGAAGATTATGAAGCAGACAAAGATGATGACATGAGCGACGCCTTCTCAGAGCCAGGTACCTACTGAATGCTTTTTGATGTTTGTTGATGTTGATCAAGTAGAATGAAGGATTTTTCAACAAGTAATCTGTAGCTAAATTTTTAATGAACATAACCATTTATTGCAGCCTGTATCTGGCTAACATTGCTATGGCGACCAGTCGTTGGATGTGATTTTTGTTTTCATTGCATTTTGTGTATATCTCTGTCTGCCATCCTATCTTTCATAATTTCCCCTACACTTTTCTCCATTTCTCTCTCTCTCTCTCTCTCTGACTGCCTCCCTCTCTGGCTGTCTACTTACTCCCCCTTGTCTCTCATTCCTTCCGCTCCTCCCCAGGCTGTGACGTTGAATTGATGGAGGACATTAAAGGCCTGACAGCAGGAGGTTCCAGCCGAAAGAGAGGAAAACGCCGCTACTTCTGGGAGTACAGTGAGCAGCTCACCCCCTCCAAACAAGAACGTATGCTGAAGCCGTCAGAGTGGGACCGACACACGCTGCCTAGCAACCTGTACCAGAAGAACGGGCCTCTCCATGGTATACATAACACACATATACACTGAAGAAATATATAGCTACTCATTTGCATATGAGATTTCAGTCATTAGAGAGAGCTGCTGTAGGTGTTAAATCAAAACCTTCTCCTTTGACAAAATAAAATAATCTTTTTTTAAATAACTGTGTTCCAATTTTCACAACTGCAAGTAAGCACACATTTTTTTGCATTTGACTTCTAATTCCACTGTCTTTCTTTACATCATAACACTATATAGTTATAAAAAGAGCTTTACGTAGGAGCGTAAAGGCATTTGTCTGCGTGGGAAATAGTTTAAAAACAGTTTTCTGGTAAAAATGTTGTGTTTATTTGATGAGATGGTGGAAATGAAATGCACATTAACCATTTCTACAGGCAGAAAGGCATTTATTTGCTTATGTATTCATTATTTTTGCTGAAGGGTTTTTAATAATGCAGAGGATGTTGAGGATGACCCATAATGTGGATAAATCATTTTATAACTGTTTTATTAAAGAAGAAACTAAAGGCCTGTGGCAAATTCTATCTATTGTGATTTATTACTGTAGCAGAAGCTCTTAGAGATCGTCCAACTGTGGGTGAGTGGAAATGACAGACAATTAAAAACTGTTTATTGCTGACAGAACTCAACAGACGTGACACAATAATGAGAATGGCTACAGACGGTCTGAATAAAGTCTTTTGATCGAGGTATTGAAGATATTATAATAAATAGTCCAAAAAACCCTTTTTACTGCCTCTCCCACTCTCTTCTTTCAAAGCTAAGACATGTTATGACTGATGTAAACGCTCAAATGTTGGTAGAGTATACCATAAGTAGTATTACCTTGTTGATCTCCAAATGTCCAATTGATCTTTAATGTCGTTACAGCATAGTCTGACCAGAAATTAGATTTTGTATGAAGATACTTAAGATCACTATTTTTTAGTGTTTCATGCCTTTAGTGCGACACATGAAATTTGATGTGAGCGTGACCTTTAACATCTATTTTTCATTGGTTGCCATTAAGGAAAGTATATGCTGAAGAAGTCTCGCCGTACGGACGTGGAGGACCTGACTCCCAATCCACGCAAGCTGCTGCAGATTGGCACCGAGCTCCGCAAACTGAACAAGGTGATCAGCGACTTGACCCCCGTCAGCGAGCTGCCACTCACTGCACGACCACGGTCCCGCAAAGAGAAGAACAAGCTGGCCTCCAGGTAAAAAAANAAAAAAAAAAAAAAAAAAAAAAACACAAACGTGCACACGAATGCTAGGGCTGCACAGTTAATCATGCATAAACGTACGATTTCACATTTTAGAAAATTGGCACCATTTCACGTAGAGGTCTTATCTTACAGCAGCATATTTTGTTTGTCAGCACCACAGTCTGATTAAAAGATGTTCACAGATTCACTGTTGTACATTAATAACCTCCACTCATCTGTTTTGTTGTAGAGCTTGTCGTTTAAAAAAGAAAGCCCAGTATGAAGCAAACAAGGTGAAGCTGTGGGGACTCAGCACAGAGTACGGTACGTTACTGTGACAACACATACGCTGCTGTATTGACACCATATGTATCTGGCAAGTTCGTCACCTTCTGCACCAGTGGGTTTATTCATGCCTTTTCAGCAGCTCCCTGTCAATTTTATGCTACTGTAAATACAATAATGATAACATTAACAATCATTTAAAAGCTCGCCTCACAAAGCACAGGATTTCTACCTCTTTTCTGAAGATGATTCATTCTCTTTGTGTTGTCGTGCAACAGTAGGATTAAATACGACTCATATATATACAAATACTGTCTGTCTTATTTAACAGACTATTTTTAAGATGTATCATATGTAAAATTTACGGAAGAGGATTAACGCCAATTGAAAAAAAAGAAGAGTTCTGAGATTTAAAAAAACTCAGAATTCTGAGATTAAAGTCAGAATTGTTTGAAAAAAGTCAGAATTCTGAGAAAATAGCCAAAATGATATCATGTGACCTTAAAGCCAGAATTCTGACTTAACCTCAGAATTCTAACTTTAATCTCAGAATTTTGACTTTTTTTTCGCAGAATTCTGACTTTAATCTCAGAACTCTTTTTTTTTCAAGTGGCCCTAATCCTTTTCCATAAAAATTGACTATATAATGGTAAAAAAAAATCAATCCTATCACACTATCAAATGAAGTCGTGAAATTTTGTGTGTTAATATTTTTAAAATCCTGACTTGAAGATGGGTGCAGTACTGAAACTACGCCTGTGCCGAATGTCCAGATATATATTTTGTGTTCATACACTTCTTGCCTCTGCCTGTGTGAGCGTGCGCACTTGTGTCAGTGCTTGTGTGTGCTCATATGTGTGTCTCTCTGCAGATCGGCTTCTGTTTGTGATCAATGCCATCAAGGAGGAGATCGTGGTGCGAGTAAAGGACTCTTCTCCACGTCCAACTAACATGACTGACACTCTGGAGAGGCTCATCCAGGAGACACTTGGTGAGAATTACAGAGGAGGACTGTGATTACACGGAGTGACAAACATAGTTTAACTGTAGCTTTGAAACCCTGATGAAAATGGGAAAGGGAATTTGCTTTAACTTCTGTTCGAGGAGACTACATATCATTTAACTGACTAGTTTCAGAATCTGGCAAAACTAGTTCTTAGCTTATTCCTGTCTCTGATGAAAATGTCACAAACAACAAATGCCACATAAAAGTTTACGTAAAACAGAACCTGAACAGGCAGGTCAAAGTGATTACATGACAAGAAATTTGAGTCCAATGCTTAACATTAACATGGTGCTTTAGAGTTACCCAATGTTCTGTATATCTAATGTGCGTATGTGTATGCAGTGGCATCACCTGTTGCTGGGCAGACTTCAGACTTCGTCAACAAGATCTTGGAGAACACGGGGCGTGGCGATCCCACTGGAGGATTGGTTGGTCTGCGAGTTCCCACCTCCAAAATCTAGACAGGCCCTGGTCCACTGAGAGGAGTGGACTTAATATTACCACCGTGCTGTCCCATTGTAACTATGCTCACCTCTGCATGCCCCTCCAACCTAGATTACATACACATTGCTAGTCACACAAACACACATACCACTCTGTATGTATGTGTGTTTGTTTTAGCCATGCACCAGTATGGCATAGACCCTAGCTTTCTGTCTTTGCACACTGCGTGCAGAGTCAGTATGTTACGTCTCCCAACCCATCATGAGCGTCTGTTGGGAAAATTGTCTCTAAAAGCAAGCTATGGTTAGGTGTGTAGCTAATAGCACGTCCTAAATCCACTGGTGATTAATAGATGTGTTTAACATAGCAATGCTCCGAGATAGGGACAGCTGTGTCAGAGGTAGAGAGTCGCATGAGTGTAACCACTGGAATCGTTTCAGTTTGTTTGACGTTGTAATGATGACAGAAAGAATTGTTACATGTTGCAAAACCATCAAAGGCTGAAAAAAAGCTCTAATTCACATGGCAACAAAAATTAACATCAGGATCTTCAGATAAATCGACCCACTCGGCACTTTGACAATAATGGCTTTGATCGCCAAGACGGCAGACCGCACAGGGCTGCACAGAAGGAAACAGCATGCTCAAAGGCATGATGGGATGGTAGGAAATATTTGGTATTGAAGGCCTAAATATGTTCATGCCATCTGCTGTCTGCCATTCAGCTCTGCTGTAGGTTAAAGTTTGGAGTGTAGAATCTTAAATGCACCTAAACAAAAAAGAAATACAAAGATTATACTCGTCAGAAGGTGTTCAAAAATGATAAGATTCTAAATTATACATATTCTGCCTTGCTAGCGAGTTAAATTTTTACTTTGAGAAGTAAGCAACAGATATCCAGCTCATTGAAAAGATTGATGCTGGGAGCAGGAAGATGAATGCCTTGTTTTGTTAACTTACGCAGGAAGTGGTTGACATGTTGAGAGGAAACGCTTGTAGCTTGGTGCTTTGGCCTCTTTGTGGTTCCAAACATACTGGTAAAATGGCAGGTTTACTAGTATGGGAGCAGACTGTGAGGAAGATGATGGTGGCGATAATGAAGAGAACATTAACAATGATCCATCTCCTCCTGGAACTGTTCTTAAAGAAACAGCATGGGCGCCTCTTTTTGTACAGTAGATGACGAGGCTAACAGTTTGGCGTGTTCATACTAGTGTTTGATCAGAGTTATATTCATTGTGCCTTGTGTATGTATGTATGTATGTGTTTGTGTAAGTCTGAGCGAGTGTGTGTGTGTGTGTGTGTGTGTGTGTGTGTGTGTGTGTGTGTGTGAAAGGGATTGAGAGCAGAAGTGATTGGTCAGAACTCCAAGGAGAGGACCAATGAGAGGACTACTTTACACTGAGGGAGATTCTTAATGAAGCAGGGAGATACCTGTGGGGTTTGTTGTGTATTTCAGCTGTTTAAAGATGAATGTACATAAGAAAATGGAAGCTCTCGTTGCATGATGCCACAGAGTCTGTGTACATAGGAGGGCTCTGCAGTAGATTACCTTTGGTTTTTGGTACTCTGTCTTCGGGAATTGTGGGAAGGGTTAACTGATATTTTCGTTAAGAGTTACAAAAAATATTTGCACACTATATTTAGATTGTTTTTTGTACCAAAGACACATGCAACGATATGGCGACCAGCCAGTTAAAGTAAGGTTTTGCACAGCTTACCTGACGCCGTATTGAATGTAAGAAATGTGGGAGGGTCAGGGATCTTCATAGAACTGTGAAATTAGCTTGGGTCCAATTCTGTACAGAAAAGGAACATTAATTTTTTTTTTTTTTTTTTTTTTTAATCGAAAAATTTACCCCATCTGTGGGCTTCTCCATAGATCTGTTGCTTAGGAAGCACTTCATTCCTGAACTGATTCCTCCCTCCACATGCTAATTTTGTTGGCGCTACGTAGGAAAAAAACGAGCGCGCTAGTAGATAAGCTATGTTACATTTTTGCTCGTTTTGTCAAAATGTCATCAACAATAACCAAAATGTTATGTATCTGTCACTTGTTTGATTTCTGTACGTAGATGAGATTTAGTTCATCAACAAAATATTAACTGAATTGTGTTTTAAAGTACTGTATACAGACGTTAATCATATATATATCAATGGTGAATTGCCACTTTTCATGACAATTGATTCGTTATTAAGCATGAAACATTTCTACAGCTCTATCCTTGCATTGAGAAAGTTAGATGAAAAATACAAAAACAAAAAACTTATTGTTCTATTTTTGTATTTTAGCTGCCTGTTAACTTTCCTGGCGGTTTGGAAGTATACATAGGTCAGGCCTCCTAGAATTCAAGAGCGGAGGAAAAGAGGAGAATGGTCACTCTGATAGAACTGACCTTTGACCCCTCCTGTCTCCTTTGCTGGATCAGTGTAACACAGAGAATCGGGACTGGATTTATATAAAACACACAATGCAGCAAAGCCACAGTCAAATTTAGATGGTCTTTAAGCAGAATGAGGACAAGCCGGCTTTAGCGAGGACAGGGGAGAGTCCACGAAAGCAAGAAACAGAGGACACCGTGCGAGGTGAAGGAGCTATGCAGGCGTCTGTCAGGACAGATGGGCACCATTTGTCCCAAACTGATTTGGATTCAGCGCTGCGGATTGTCATTCTGATTTTCGCTCGTATTCCCTCTGTAACCATGACGTCGGTTGAATCTTGTAGTTCCTGGGATTGACCCTGCTGCCGCCTCGGGTGCAACGTTGGTGAATTTGACCTTGCTTTCAGTCCTCAGTCACAGCAGCAAATAGTTGCTTTGCTCATACAAACACAGTAACAACATCCTGGCCACAAACTGGCAAAGCGTCAGATCTTTAAAAATGCATGAGGCCTGTACGCTCCTCTCAGAAAACATTGCCATTCAGAATTCAACCAGTAACCAGGTTAATAAGATAATATGAGCGAAAATAACTGATTGATGAACGTAAATTCAGTCTAATTTGATGAAGAAAGGACTCTTTGGCTGTGGTTTTTCTGTACCGTGTGTGTGAGATTGAATAACGGCTAGTAGTGCTGCATTATTTTTTACTCAGTTTTCCTGTTCAGTCTAAAAAGGGAGAAATGGTGCTTTTTTCTGAAACTAGAATGATGAGTATCCATGATTCTGATTTGACTTGTTAGTCTAGTTGTAGCCTAATGACTTGCTCTCCCCTACCGTCCATAGCTATTTTCTTAGTAGTCATTTATTTTTTGTAAATAGACTATAAGTTAAAATGTATCTTCTAAATGTTAGATATATGTATAGAATATTCTATCTTATATGTTTGAAAAAAAAAGCACTTTGTCCAAAAAAAGTAAAAAGAAAAAAAGAAAAGCATTTTTTCTTCCATTTGCTGCTAAAAAAAAAAAAAGGCCTGGTGTGAATGCTGCAATGTACTTGATGACTTCTTGCTAGGATAAGTCTACTTCCTGACTTTAGTAGGTCTGTAGCCTAGCAAGAAAAGGTATATGGCCTGATGATGTCATTGGGTTAGATGTGTCTGGGGTCACGTAATGATATGAGGTATTATGCGAGAGTATATCATTGCATGGCTTTGGAAAGCCCAGTGTCTTGGATACTATTTCTTTGATGGGATAGGTCTATTACCTGGTCAGTGGATGTGTGATGTGTGCATGAGGTCTTAAAGAGGGTTTTGATTCCAGGGCCCCTACATTGATCCTGATGCTGAACCCCTTGGCGTCATGATTCATTTGCCTTCAGTAGAGGTTTCCTATGGAAAAACTGATTCTGCTTTGGCTTCCTCTTCAGGGTGATGTACAGTGTAGACATTTCTCCAGAGAGCTATATTGTTATCATTTGTAAACTGATTTCTACTTGTGACTTATTGAGGAGGGGTTGTAGCCTGAGGCGGCCAGGAAGAGCCTATTTGAAAGATGTTGTTCTCGGCCGCCTTGGGGGAAGTTACTATATCACTGTACTGTATGGCAAGCCAATTACAAATGGAGACTCAATCCGGACACTTATTGCCTTCTTAAATAACGTCTCACAACACAAACAAAATAATAAAAAGGCAGACGTGTCAGTTGCCAAGGGGCATGCCCAAGGTCAATGACATTGTTCTACCGATATACGGTCAACAACAACAACAACAACAAATCCATTCAGCCTGATTGGCTCAAAACAATCGTGACTGAGGTCGCAGACGTGGGGAAAATATATCTGAGAATGGACTCAAATATTTCAAGTACCTCTGCTTTGTTGTACTTGATTATTAAAGTATATTTTCAGGCGGTTTTGCCCAGGTCTGGTCAGGGGTCAACGGCGGTTCCGGGCCGCTGGTTGACCGATAGTAGAGGGACGCTGAGCCGGCAGCGGTGCGGCTGACGAGAGAAGCTGGTGTGTGTTTTGTTGTCGATCATGCGGCTGGTTCAAGAAAGTCCTCACAGGTTTTTACATTGAACATGATAGGTGCAAGCTGTGCAACTTTACATTCAAACCAGGAGACTCTGTGGCATTTTAATAGTCAAGGAAATGAGTGAAAATCCACGCCAGTAAAACTATTCCTTATTCTTTTAATTTCTGATGAAATCCTATTCAGTCAACTATTAAGCTAATAGAGCGTGTATGTTTATGCTACTCTTGTCCAATACGTGGATCCGTAAAGCTCTTTTTCAACAAATCAGGGTAATATTGTTCTTCTATCTGAGATATGTGTTGACATATAAAATCTAAAGAAAATATATTTATGTATTCCAATTATTGTCGCCATTCTTTACTCTATACAACAATGTTGTGTGTGTGTTATACATTGTCAATGTCAATCAATGCGGTGCAATGCTCAATACACAAACTGAAAAAAGGCCAACAGACTTGTCATAAGAATTCAGTAAGTTTCTCCGATTTCTCAAAATCTGTTTTCCAACACACACGGCAGATGTTTTGACTCTAACTAGTGTTTGTCACATGGTGCTGATTACTCATCAATATCCACAAAATAATCCATGAATTAAACTGGCATGGTATCGCATAATCTGTCCAGCCTATCTGTATTCAGATACATAAATAAATAACATTGTCCACGTGATTATTGTTCTACTTGACATCATTTTTATCGATCGTACCTTCTTGATCAGAGGAAGTTTCACCGTGACTCTTGCTCTAAACATAGAATGGTGTTTTCTGTATTGTTGACCTGTACGATCATGTCAAAGACAGACTCTTGGATTTGATATCACCGCCCAAAGCCAAAGGATGGTTTTTACGCCACGCGAGAGGCATAACTGCAAAAAACAAACAAAAAAAAAAAAAAAAAAAAAAAAAAAGGATTTTGATGACATTTAAAACGCAATGTGTAGATATCCATCCAGCTTGTAAAGAATGATCTTAAGAGATGGTGTTCTTGTCTTGACAAATAAAAAACAAAAAATAGAAATCAGCAACTTTCAACTCATTTAGTGCCCTGCTGGCTGTGATGTCATATCTCTGAGTCTGGCTTTAAATTTAATTTGAGATCTTCTGTCTTGTTCTAACACACGTGAGCTGACATTTATTGTAAAAACACGTACTTTTCCTGTGTAAAATAGATAAATACAGAAATGCACTCTGTGACGACATTACAGTTGGAATGATGTTTCTGCATGCTGAGTCACTGAAAGAATCTAACGAATTCTGGGGTTCTTCTAGAGAAAAGCTTTAGAAAATAATTTGGCTAATCATCTGAACCTTCATTGGAATTGTTGCATGGCTTTGGGGCTCATTATATCTCAGACTTGCTGCTAGTGAATGAGCACAAAGAGACACAGAGTTTGGTTTCGGGTCTCTGTGATAGTATAACCACACACTCTTGTTTTCACACCTTTTGTCCTGCGACAGTCAAAAGACCAACACCGTTACTCACCTTGCACTTGGTTTTTACATATACAAGAAAACATAAATAATATTTTGAATATGATGCCTGCTGAACCAGGTGCCTTAATCAGATGAGAACACAAATCTACACCTTCTGTCAGTCTGAAGGGGATTTTCCCGACAGAAACCAGGAGCTGGGTTTCCCAAAACACCAACATCGTTTTCTCCAGTTATAATTCTCACCCTTCAGATGTATTTATTTTGAGCTGTTTGTGATTCTGTCTCGACAGGAAACTGAAGTCTGGATAAAAATTCCCTGTTCCAGTCTAAATTGAAACAGTTTTGGGAAACCTGCTTCTCTTTTGACTCTTTCTCTGCCCACTACGCCACGTTAACGCGTTTCCTGTATTGGCTGCTGCTATCGTGTCCGTGTAGAGAAGAGCAAACTCCACTGTGTCTGAGGCAGAGGAAGACTTTGGCCAGTTTCAAAAAAAAAAAAAAAAAAAAATTTGCATTCTTCTTCTGTGGTTTTGAAGTGGAGAGACTTCTTGTGTCGCTGCTGCTCGAGACCTTTCAAGACTTTCCATTTCTTAACTTTGTTATTATGAAGTGCCAGACCCTCCTTGAAGTCAGTGTTGGCACTGAGTCGCAAACTGAGCATGGAGGTAAACTGTGGTGCTAACATGGCATGGTGTTAAAACGCTGTATTAGCCATAATATTCCTTCTGTTGACGACTGTGGTCAGTCTGGTGTTTCTGACTGCTGTATGCTGACATAGCGAGGTATAACTCTGCTGCTGCTGCTTTGCTGATGAATGTAGACTCGTCTTCCTCCGCAGGATCGTTGAAATGCTTGACAGATGTTGAGTTCCTGTTGGAGTTTGTTTGCAGAGGAAGACTCTCTCGTTAGGATCTAGAAAGATTATGAATGTTGCATGTTTATATGGCCGCTGTCCTGCTTAAACTGTATGTTTAAACGTTTTTTTTTTTTTTTTNTTTTTTTTTTTTTTGTTTGTTTTTTTTTTAACATTATGATTTGGTATTTATACTCTGTCAAATGTTGCATGTTTGAAGTTTCTCGAAATTATATTTTATTGCCTTTTCCCTGATCCTGTTGGTTATATGTTTCTTTGGCCTGTTTTCTTGTATTTATTTATTTCGCCCTCTAGTGTAGGAAGTAAGGAGACCAATAGCTGAATTTAGATTTCACAGCTGTTCCACTGAAGCTTTTAGAGTTGATGCTTTGTTTGGCTTTACCAGGAGAAAAAGACTGAGTTTCACAGACATCAAAGTCAAAATGAAACAGGAAAAAACAAAAACCTCTAAAATATTACATTTCTTTTACTTTTATATGACAATCACATTACATTTACCTTGTAGGAATAAGTAAAAAATCCATTCAACTAAACATCACAGATTTTTTTTAACAATCCTGCCTCTGCATTCTGTTGATGGTTATTACAAATTAATTATTTTTTATTTAATTGCACAATGAAAGCAGAGATAAATAAGAGTTCGCAAACAGAGAAATCTATAAGAAGATCATACTATAAAACAATTGATATTTATTTTTCAGTTTGATATTTACATGAATAATGATCAGCATGATTGATAAAGGAATGAGCTCCCAAATGCTCATTTTTGCTCATTTTTTTAAATAAATAAATCTGTCAATAAATAGATTAATTTTTAAAATGCATTTACAAGTAAGTAAATACAACAGTCAAAGGAATATGCAAATTAAGGTTTGATTGATCCTTAAATGATGATACTTGTAAAGCAGTTGGACAATGCAGGGCCCAGATTTACAAATGAATTAAACTCTGCAGCAAATAAAATAGATCATTCTCTTTGTAATTTGCGTTGTCATTTGCTGATTATTCCCACATTTAAATTTTACTTTGCAACCATTCATGTGGGACAAAACTTTGCTAAGCTTCAATAACTGCCTGACATCTCATAGCTTTACACTGGTTTAATTGTGCTGCTCTGACGTCTGTTTAATGAAGCAAGATGTCTAATATCCAGTTTCATTTGGACTATAAACCCATTGGTTGAAAACTGTTTGTGAAACCCATGAAGTGTTCTGTCGTTGGAGGTTTGATGTAGTCGGAAGGCTTGAGACAGCAAGCTGAACCTCTGCCCTGAGATTTGGGTTTGGGGTGAGCTCATCTGCTCTCTCTAACCTTGATTTGAGAAACCGGATCAGTTTCCTGGGAAAATGTTGCCGTCGTCTTGTCGAAGAGCTCCAGAGTTTAGCTGGAGGGGCCGCTAAGGCTGGTGGGCAGAGACCCCTCACACTCCTGCAATGAATCATGGGGGAGTTTTCATTTCCTCTTCTGCAGACTGATCTTATTAAAGCAAACAAACAACAACTCACCCTTGACAATAAAAACAAAACTCCTCTTTCTCTATCTACACTCGTCCAACTCATCATCCAACACTGCAATGATTTACATCTCCTTCCAAACTTGCCAAAATGCATGAAGCAAGAGAGATTTAACAAAATATATCTTAAAAATCCATTCTGTGTTTCCTTTTTGGATAATACCAACAGCAAGAGGATTTTATAGGAAATTCATACAGGTCGGAACATGTAGAGGATGTGGGAGGTATGGGTCATCCTGAGCTCCACAGCTACATGCCGCTGTTATGATGCTTCTAGTCTTGTATGGTAACTTATATGACTAGATCAACAGCATGGGATCTTTCTGTAGTTAGTCCTGTGTGTGTTCCTCTCCCAGTCTCAGTAGGAAGGCTGTACTTCATTGCTAAGTGCTCTGTAATAGATCTCTGGGTGATTATAATTTCATAAAGAAGCAAAACCTGCAGAAAGTGTATCCTGCTGAAACTAACTTGATCCTCTCTTTGCGTCTATATTTGTAGTTCACATATATGCCTGTTCAAATACAATATCTTGACAGTTGTTATATTTATGTTGTGTAATAAATGTCGTGCTGGTTTATACTTTTGTTTGTCTAACTTTTTCTTTTCATTTTACATTGTAAATTTTTTTTTTTTTTTGAGGCACAGTGGGTGGCGTGATAGCACAGGCATGGAAATGTTCAAATATTTTGTGTTTTTTTTTGGTTGTACTGTAACAACTCTGTTCAGTTTCAGAGCTTCTTACAGTTTTTTGTCTCTGGATTCCCTCGGTCTCTGTTGTGTTATTGTGCCTCTATTTTTTTTTTTTTTNTTTTTTTTTTTTTCTTTTTTTTTTAAATCATCCTCTCTGTGTTGTATCAGCCAGGAGTTGGTACCACAGTTCTGCTTGTAACCACAATAGTCTCTTTATGTTTATTGATTTTAATATCAAAATAATAAAACCATTAGCACCACATCCTGGCTCCCGTGTGTTGACTTTATCACTGCAGATGTGTAAATATAATGTTTGGAATTTTTTTGTTTTTTTAAGTCATTTATCTGCTGGCCATAGAGCAGCTCCACTCGGACCTGATGGGGGGGTGAAGCGTATTGGCACCTCAGCATTTACGTTACCAATCCAGGCATCAAACCGGTGACCCTTTGATCAAAAGTTCACTGCATAAGGGAGGGTCCTTTAAATTTTAACCAAAAACATTGAATCAGAATGAAGATTGAATAAGCAGAGGCACCGTTTTTTATGGCTGATTCCTGTCCTCTGACCTCTGTAAAGAGGGTTTAAGGTTAGCTGCTAGGAAAAAGCAGGTTCAGAAGGTTCAGTTGTAGTAGCAGAGGAGGAGGAGGAGGGAGGAAAAGGAAGAAGAGGAATTGTAATGGAACTCGTGGGTTTTACTAATAGCAAAAGTACAACCAATTAGACATGCAGTTGCTTCCTTGTATAACTGGCTTTTCGTGTACAAGGAGGTTGTTTTTGAATATTTTGTAATAGCAATTGCATTTTTGAAAAATAATATAGTCTGTCAGAAAAGTTTTGACACTTTAAACACCTTGGAAAAATTCAATTTAAAACTGTCGTCTGAGCTTTTTAACTACAATTTTGAGCACATTATAACTTAAACATATTTTATTGACTTTTTCACTTTACATAAAATACAAGTACATAAAATGTCAATGATGGAAAGTGAACATTGTCTTTTAATCACTGAGTCAACATAAACTTTTACAGAATTATTTACTCGTCATTATTATCATTGTTTATCCTACGTAAGATTCATTATATCGTTATAGTATATTTACATATATATATCAAAGAGTCTTTTATGGAAGCAAAATAGAGTCATAAAGATCTGAATTTAAATCAACACTGGATTTAAAGCCACAAATTCAGATCTCAAAATTCAAGTTGCGTATATTCAAAATGCAATATTCAGGTTGCTCAAATTCAGTTTAAAAAATTCAGATTGAAATATTCTGTTTGAAAAAAATTCAGATTGCAAAATTCAAGTAGAACATCCGGGATACCAAGCATAGGCAATCAAATCGCGGTGCGATCGATCCTACTTTTGGCCTGTCAGCTTGCGTTCTTGCCATAATTCCACAAGTAGAAGAGCAGTGGAGTTCAAGAAATAGGCCGTTTCTTAATACAAAGTGTGTACTTGTAAGTTTATATTTGTGAAGTTGGCACGGAGTACGGACGTGTAAGGACAAGAGGACGCAGAACGCTTAATTTCCAGCTGAGACAAAGCATACTCGATGACATCGCCACACAGCTGAATCAGCTGATCACACTAAATCCACATACAATTTTATACACTACACGAGTTCCGTTTGTTTCCATTTTATTATACTATTTAAAATACTTTTTCGGCTATTTATTATTTATATTCATGCAACCTGCATGTATTAGTTTATTGAGAGAGGTGTAGTCAATGCACAATAAATAAAAGATGGATGAGGCAGAGCAGATTACAGCTAAGAGCCAGGATGCTGCGGAAAAGAATGAAGAGATGTGCCGTTCTGTGGCTTTATGTTTATCAGTATGCTGTTTTGTTTTAACAGGTTATTGAATGGATTTTTGTCACTTAACTAGAACATCATTAATATAAAATAAAACATTACATTTTCATCATCAGTACCCATCATTCAGGGTCACAAGCAGGTAAATTCACTTCCTTATAGTCAAACATGAAAATAATAGAAAAACCCTGTCCCATTTTTAATACAATTCAGATAATAGAATTTTAGAATATTGAACTGGTAGTCTGAATAAAGAGCCTTTATTTAGCGTGAGATGATTAGCCTTACCTGCCTTTTCCCTCCTGATGGGGCAGATTTATTACTAAAATATCAGAAGAGGTTGATGCTCCGATTGAGAAGACTTAAAATACAATCATTCATGCAAAAGTCAACCTATACCTCATCTTTCATATGAACGTTATGGTCCAGCTAGACAGACTTCTCTGTGATATAGTAAATCTAGTTATTTTCGACTCAGCACCTGATTTGGTGTCTGCTTATTAGGTCTATATGCAATGGAATGGAAAAACGTTTCTACAGCACGAGTTTATTATCATAGAACAAGTAAGATATTAATAAATACACAAAGATAAACTGTTAATTGCACAGAAATGTTTAATTGTGCTAGACTGACATAGCAGGAACAGAATACAAAAGAAAAGCTACGTTAATGGAAAACTTAACCTTCAGTGGTGCTGCAGCGTGTCTGATGCATTTCTGGATGTTTGCGTCGGTGCTGCAGGTTCGTGCAGGATGCGCTGTCCTCCGCACATCCTCCGTGTTTAAACCGGACCGTTTTTCACCACGGGCTTCTCTCCTCTCTCTCTCTCTCTCTCTCTCTCTCTCTCTCTCAAACACACAAACACACAAGTCTAATATTGTTCATTTACATCTGAAACACTATGTTAAGTTAAAATATTATTTTGCTTAGTTAATGTGTTGCGTCAGTTACGATGAACGATAAGCTTTAATTGCTGATAAACATACAATCTGTAAAAACTTACATAAGCAGCTTGTTATGTCTAATGCTTCTACTGTAGTTCTGTCTAGGTGTCACTATGAAACTGTGCATTCAGGTAAAGATGCAAATACCTGTAGAAAACAGGTAAGAAGAAATGTGTTGCTACTGCTGCTTGCTAACAGTAAAACGTTTTGTGAGTTTGAGTTCTTCCGTGTTTCGCCTTTTCTATTCAGTCATCCACTCAACACAGCTCACTGTAAAAGTTACACAAAATTTACATATCCAATAAAACCGTGAAACTCAACTTTACCATCAGCTAAATCAGTTTGTAAAGCAAAAAGTGCTGCATTTTACCTGAGACCAACGCTTATCTTACAAAAGGAGTAACAGCAGCACATCACGGAGACATCGGAGCCGCCGGTAAGAACCGAAGCTGCTGGTATCACTGCTGCAGCTAGCCGCTAGCGGAGCCTCTGGTCTCCGAAAACATCGGAACAGATTTTTAGTTCAGCATTATTTTAATCAGTCAACCACGTATTTGAATCTAAACAGCTAATTTCTCACGTAAAAAATCTCAAAACTGAATTTGGTGACTTTAGTAGTTATAAAACAAAACTTATAACCGGCTTCCTCCACCGCCGCTGGCTGATGCTAAATGCGGTGAACATGGACTTCCTCTTCTTCTTCTAAATGTGGAATTACGGCAGAACGCAAGCTGATAGGCCAAAAGTACGATCGATTGCAGCGCGATTTGATTGCCTATCCTTGGTATCCCGGATGTTCTACTTGAATTTTGCAATCTGAATTTTTTCGATCTGAATTTTTTCTATCTGAATATTTTTGATCTGAATTTTTTCAAACTGAATTTTTTCAAACTGAATTTTTTCAATCTGAATTTTTTTAAACTGAATTTGAGCAACCTGAATATTGCATTTTGAATATACGCAACTTGAATTTTGAGATCTGAATTTCTGGCTTTAAATTCAGCGTTGATTTAGTCTTTCTGATTCTGTCTACTCATCTGCTTAAAACAAATGACTGCTTCGCCTTAAGGAGCGCTCGTTTGTTCTGGGCCTCCAGCTTGCCGTACAAAAACAAATATGGCGTCGTCTTCGGATGTTCACGTCCGACTCTGTGGACAAGAAATAATAAAATATGACTTGGAGATCAAAGCCCTCATTCAGGTGAGGATTAAAACGATAATCTGGTGTTTTATTTTTGTCTTATCTTATTTTCAGTCAGGTAGGGTTTTATTTTGCAGAGGGGTCCGTGAAGGCATCACTCAACAGGCTGGAAAGTTCTGCACAAACTGAATTTCATTAATTAAATTAAAGATAATTTACATAAAAACAACCAAGGTGAGACAGAAAGCGGGAGTAAAGTGTAATTATTACAAAGATGCCAACTTTTAGTTTTAATATTTAATAGCTTCTTTCGGTGAATGTAAAAAAATAATTGACGAGAACATCAGGCTATCAATCACGCATTAAAAGACGGAAACTGAAGACCAAAAAAAAACAAAAACAAAAACATAACGATGCATATAGCGTAGATATATTGTTATCTACGCAAACACATAATATAGACAGTTACTTGGGCAAGAATCCCTTCCATATGGTTATCAAGGAACTATACAACTGCAGGGAAGCAGGATATTTTACACTTAACATAATACAGTTTATTATTAAAAGCACTAATTGTAAATACAAAGAAATAGTCAATTTTGAATAAAATCAACAAATTCACAGATAATTTAAATATACTAATCAGTATGAGCCAGTTTAACTTGTAAGGAGCATTTGTCATTATTTTAAATTGTTATAGATTAAATACTTGACTGACAAAAATGACTAATAGCTGAATTAATAATTAGTCAAGTCATTGAAGCCCTACAATTCTCTACATCATTGTACTGAGCAACTGGGCAATACCAGAGCAAGAATAGTGTCAGTAGACTATAAGGTGACAGTTAATGAACTTACAGTCATAGTATATTGACACAATAATACTAATTTAATTAATTTCTAAAGAATTTATATATGAACTACTTTTACTCAGAAAGAGAAATGTGCTTCCTTTTATTTCTATACAGTATACTGTATCCTGACCAACTTTATATGATCAGAACATAATACTCCATTTTGTGTGTGTGTGTGTGTGTGTGTGTGTGTGTGTGTGTGCAGGATATCAGAGATTGTCCTGGTCCTCAGTCTGCTCTCATGGAGCTCAACTCTCTGGTCAAACAGAAGTTCAACAAGCTCCAACTCAGAATACAGGTCAGACACAGAAATTAAAGAAAGTAAAGTTATGCAATCACAGCTTTGTTTCAGACTTTGTGTTTGAAATTGGACATCGTGTGTGTGTGTAATGTTGTTGTCAGGATCTGGAGCAGATGGCCAGAGAGCAGGACAGAGAGACGGACAGACTGGCTATCCAGGCAGAGACAGAGAGCCAGCGAAGGCAGATGCTGAGGTATACACACACACACACAAACACAGCATCCACACAAAAGACAGAATCTGACGGAGGTAACAAGTTGAGGTGAGGAAAAATTTCAAGTCCAATTGTGAAAGTTGGTTTGTGTGTTTTGGTGTTTCCAGTAACCAAACAGGGTGGAGGAAAGCTAACCTGTGCTGTAAACTGGCCATAGACAACATGGAGAAGGATGAGCTGCTGTGCGAAGCAGAAAGCCCGAGTGCCAGACAGAGGTACAACGCCAACCTGCTCAGGCTCTGCTGTTAACAAAGCAATTATTCAATCCATACAGAACCAAAAAAATAACTGATTCTTCACATAACAAACCTGTAGTGGTAGACACAAGATGGTACAAAGTTAACACATTTTGTGTGTGTCAGGAAGGTGACCAAAGAAAGCCTAGTTGAAACCAGCAGTAACATCACAGAGAGTCTGATGTCAGTCAGCAGGATGATGGCCGAGCAGGTGAAGCAGAGTGAGGACAGCATCAGCACACTGGGTAAAAAAAAAAAAAAAGAAAGAATATATTTTAGTTTTTAACTGCTATTTAGACCAAATAAATAATTTAAATATGTCACTTTGGGCTCTAAAAGCTTGCGATGAACATTTGTCTTCATTTTTGATATTTTATAGCCTAAATGAATAACCTGTGAATAATTGATAGCTCATTGGCTAAAAAAAAAAAAAATCATTAGTTGCATCCCTTAAATGCCACTTTTTCCCCAAGAAGGGGTTCCTGTTTTTTTTTTTTTTCATCTCCAATCCTTTTCCAACTGATATTCTGCAGTATTCTTCCTGATATTTTGCAAAATCTCTTAACCTTTCAAAATCAAATATTCAAGCGAGACACCCCACCTTAAAAATCGATGTTTCTCCTGCTAATAGTTGCACAGCCTTATGAAGTCATGGTCGTTTAAATTTTTCAATAAACGTAGGTCTTCTTTTGGGACTATATTCTCTGGTGGAGACATACATTCACTCCATGCTTTTTGTTGTACTTAAATGCTAAAATTACATAACTTATAAAAAAAAAAAAACTGAATACAAGTGTTGTTTGCAATGATGGATTACCTATCCCAAGAACGTTTCAAGTATCAACAAGTTGATTTTAATAGCGTACCAGAATGAACTGAAACCAATGGTGGTCTGGAAGGTAAGAAAAAAATGTTTAATTCACCATTCCGGTAGTATGTGTTAGAAAAAATGGTTGTCAATAACATTACATGTAGGAAAACTGAATATATTAGCCTCAAACATGCACAATCGGCAAGTATGGTCCTTTAATACCTTATACCAAACTCACTCTTCTTCTCCTCCTCTTCAACCCAGCCACCTCATCCAGAACAGTGCAGGAAACCAACGAGGAGTTTAAAGCCATGAGGGGAACCATCCATCTGGGGAGGAAGCTGATCCTCAAGTACAACCGCCGGGAGCTGACGGACAAGCTGCTGATCTTCCTGGCTCTCGCCCTCTTCCTGGCCACCGTCCTTTACATCCTCAAAAAACGCCTCTTCCCCTTCATCTAACCCACCAGCTGGCCAGTCACTTGCTGTTTCTCTGCTTACAGGGTACACACAGCCTTCCAGGTGAATGTTTGCCAATTATTTTACTCAGTGGATGTCTCAAAGCTGAATTTTGGGAGTTATAAGCAGCGCTGAGACTTGGTGGACAGAGACTATGTGCCATGTGGCAGACTTGTTTTTAGCTCAAGCAATTCAGTTTTTCAGTTTGTTACGGTGAATGGTTTTATAAGCTTAAGGATGATGTTTTCAATCTATGAAGAAAAAACTGTTGAAACTGAAGAACAAAGAGCGTAATCATCTAAAGTACAATGTGTCATAAAAACAGCCATGGAGAAGTTTACAAATCATATTCTTTTCAGAGCTAACCAGGCTCAGGGATGTCTTTATTTACATAATGTCAACTTGAAATTTCTCAGTCTGTGTGGGTGTGTTGTGTCATGGACAGCTGATTCGGTAGTAATTACAGTTACTGAAACTGACCCAGTGCTTTTCTTCCAAACAGCAACAAACTACTGAAGCAGTAAACAGTGATTACTGCGTTTGTTATGCTGAGTCAGACAGAGTGTTGAACGGAGGATGTACTTTTGAATAAAGTTAGTTATTTTCAAAATGTTTGCTGATGAATTCTAAGTCATTGCCTCTCGTTTGCCAGTAGATGGCAGAATTCATGATACATCATCAGGGAGCTAAAATGTGTCCCTTTGTGTTAAAGTAAAATGGCCTTTGACACTAAAGCACAAACATCAAGAGAAACATTCCAAATGAAGAAATGTTAATATTAGCTAAATGTTACTTGATCAACAGCAGGTTTTCATTATCAGAACACAAGATTGCTGGATGAAAGAAATGTTGAGAACTATAAAATCTGGCTAGCTTGCAGGATAAATATTAGCACTTTAGCATGACAGTATATACATTGTGTATAAGGTTTGGCTTGTTAGCATTAGCTAAATGTTGGACCAGATTGTTATATCCTATCTAGGATTGTTTTTACAAAACAGCTTCAGGAGCTCCTTAAACTTATTTTATGTGACTATCAGTCCTAATATTTAGAGTAGAACATGGTCATTCACCTTCAGTCCTAAAAGCTACCATGCTGACATACAAGCTGTCAGCATGATACCAGCTAATAGCATCTTCTTTGGGTATTTGCAGGATTTATTGGTTTGTCAAGCATTTTAATATTTCACCTTATTAAAATCCCAGTCTGTAATTTTTGACCATGTACATTTGAGTTAAATGCATAGAGGCCTGTTTCCCTGCTGCTCGCTAACAGCCTCATAAACCTTTCATCCTACAAACCATAACATCAATTTTTGCAACAAATAGCCTGGCTTTACTCTGGGTGACAAAGCATGTTTGGATAATCCAGTGTGTTTTTTTTTTTTTTTTTTTTAAATAGTTTAGCTTGAAGTAGAAGAATTTCCTCAGCCCAGAATCCTTTAAACACATTTGGTTATACAAGCCCTTCATTTTACAGTGGTGATATTAACAGGATGAGTTGTGTATTACAAGATGAGAGTGACTGCAAGTTCCAGTTCTGCTTTTGGTGGCAGGTTGACCCTTTTCCTTTGGCTCACTTTTACCTTTAAAATGATCATGAAGGAGAGGACTGGAGTCACTAACCTCTGTCAAAATACTTTATTGTAGTTTTTTAAAAAAAAATTGTTCAAATTCATTTAGATAACAGTACAGTGAAAAAAAAAGGATTTGTGAGATGTTCAAGTAGAACTTCAGAAATTCAGCATAAGGCAATTGTGCTTCCTTTTCTGCAGACTGCACCCTGAGTATCCATGAGGTAATGACAGACAAGAAGTTACCTGAAGCTAAGACAGAATCAATGCACAAAAATAACAAAAGAAAATACAAAGAGACTTAAATAGGTAGAATATTAACATCAGCTAGACAAATTCCCTGTGAAGCCTTTGCAAGTGTGTGCAGCCATTGTGAGGTAGATAAATGGTTTTTCTTCCTTGTACAAAGAAAAAAAAACACAAAAGTTCCACATTAAATAGCACAAAATGGAATTCAATAAGTTATCTTGCATTGCTTTCACAGGCAATACCACACTATGAATACTGTGATAAAGCAACTATGTTACTACTCCTAGAGTGCATGATTTTGTATGTCTGCACCTGCCTGTGTGTTTCCGTAACTGGCTTTATACCTGTCTGTCTATGACGCAGTAATATTGGTTGTCTCAGTCTCCAGAGAACCAGATTCAGTCGCGTTGTGGATCACACTGACATTGCTCCTCTCCTCTGGATCGGCTGCTCTGGTTGGCTGGTGCAGGGATCCCTCAGTGAGTGGCTGTGGCATGGGGGATGGAATAATAGTGGTGTACTGCAGAGCATCTGGCTGGTTGAGAGCACAGGTGTCACTGTTGAAGATGCTGCACAGCACCCCCCATTGTTGTTCACACTGTGCACACAGCCGCTGGCTAACCCACACCCTGACGTCATTGCCACAGCTCAGCAGGAAGTTTACCAGCTCCACGTAGGGCCTGGTAGGACACAATGCATCTAATCATTCCATCAGGTGGGTGACTTGAGATGGACACATTTACATGTAAATACAACAATGGCTTGGTGAGTTTGAGGGCAATTGTTCAAGCATTTTTTATATTTAGAAACATAATGAAGTTAGTTTCAGCCTCAGTGTTTTTTTTTCCCCTCAATCATTTTTGTGGTCACTTGGAGGCTCCAACTCCTATGTTGGGAACCACAAGGCCAAGAGTACAGCATCAGTTTATTTTGATCAGTTCTTTTCTATTAGGGTATTTAATTTAAAAATCCCAGTGGTTATTTTTAGTGCATCTGTCTCACCCTGTTGGTAACAGCAGGTGGAACTGGACCAGGTTGGCAATGGTGTGCATGTGGTCTCGTACAGCCAGGCAGAGTTGGTGTTTGGAGTAACACTCCCTCTGGAGCAAAGACACCATCTCTCTGATGGCCGTACACCGACTGCTCACGCAGCTGAACCTCTGACGCAGACCGAGAGCCAAGCAGCGCAACGATTCCTTCACAAATGACTTGCCCTGAGAGGAGAATGTGAAAGATGGAGGTGATCACTCAGGGAACAAACTGTTCCTTCTCTAATGTGAGTTCCTGTTTGTTCTGTAACCAGCATTACCATAAACAACCATTCCTTACAAATTTGTCTTTTAGGAAGAACTGCCCTGGGATGACAACCCACCAGTATGTGCTATAGAACATGGTGTGTTTAAAAATGAGGTCAATAACTTGGACTTTGCCGCACCTGTGAGTCATAGGCGCCAGCGTTGAGCAGCAGAGTGACACAGATGTGGTTCAGGCCTCTGATTTCACAGGAGTTGTTGCTGAAACACTGAAACGTGCCACAGCCGACATCCGCTGAACTCAAGAAGCAGCTCTGAATCTCAGCTGAGAGAGAAAGGAAATGTTAGATCTCTTACTTTAGGAACACACCCTTTACTTTGCATGTTTGTGCCTAATAACTCACACACATTAAGTCACTGTCAACCATTTTCCAAAAGACTCAACTAGAGCAGTAAATTTAAGAATTTTTTTCCTACCCTCCAAGAATGCCAGTTTCAGTTCATTCAAGTGCACTATTAAAATAAACTTAGAGACCTGAAATGTGCTTAAGTAATCATCACAGCAAATAAGATTTCTATTAAATTTTTGACTAACATAATTTTAGCATTTCAACACAGAAGGAAATGCACATCCCTGCCAGCAAATAGTCCCAAAAGAAGACTGTTTTTGCCAAGAAATTAAAACTGCAGATTCTAAAATTGTGCACAAGTTTTAGCAGGTGAAACATTGGATTTTTAAAGGTGGGTGTATCACCTCAACATTTGATTTTGAAAGATTAGCAGATTTTGCAAATAACACGAAAACTAAAATAAGTTTTATTGGAAAATGGTTGACAGTAACTTGCATGCAGGTAGCATTTATTGGGCTCAAACATGCAAAAGTCACGGTATAGTCAATCTGTGCACTGCTACAGATTAGGCTTCCTGAATCAAACTGATGGGGTAGTTTTCTGGATTTAACCTTCTCCTGCACTGAAAGGGACTGCGGAATTTTTCTAGTTGTGTTGTTGGCAGTGCTGTTAAGAAAAAACTTTATCCCGAAGGAAATAGTTACTTCTGCAATTGTCGCTTATAGTTGTGTGCTGGAGGATCTCATGCTGCGCTCTGCTGGCAGAGGGAATGAGCTGGAAAGCATCGAGCCGCTGCGCATTAAGTTACACCAGCAGGGAGCTGTGCAGCAAGGCACGGCAGACACATGGACCTGTCCCTGACCTCACAATGACAAGCAGGCCCACGACAGGGCAGGCTGTGGCTGATAGTGTTGCAGAGACAACATAGGAGCTGAATATAAATATGCAAATGACTTGGTGTAATGCGGTTTTACATTTGTTCCCTTAACAGAATGTTAAAGTCATGCTTCCTGCTGCAAAACGACATGTCGTCCGTGATTGGTTCCTTTCATTCCAAGTCGAAATTAAATAAGCCTATTCATAATACAAGTTATAAGTTTCATCATGCGCAATGAACCATATGCACAATTTAAGAGAAACACTAAAGTGAAATTGGATAATTGACCATGCAGCATTCTGCTCACCCACTTCACTTTTTCTTTTTAAAAGATAAACATCTGTATTTTGTTCCTATTGTGTTTGTAGGAATTACTGGGGTGTTGCTGTCAGACCGGCTTCCCGAACTTTTCACCCCTGTAGGCATATCTAGACTACACTCCTATTTGATCAAATTTATTCCCAGTAGAATTACGTCTGTTGAAAGACGCCAGACTTTTATAACTAATAAAGTTAACTTTGTTAATCCAACACTTTTTTTCCCCTACAGAGAATCACCTGTGTATTTTACGAAAAGTTCACATACTAATCTCTGGTGGGTTAAAATATTAGATGTCTGGGTGAACATGTAGCATATCAACAAGTAGAAAAGAAAAAAAATATACCAAAACACCCATAAAACCCACCGCTATGACTCACCTGTGTTCTGCTGAGAGAGGCGTCTTCTGTACACATTCAGGCTGTCGTCCGCGTCGTCCTGATGATCCACGCACAACACCTGCTCACACGCCAGGAGCGCAAAAAACGCCACGAACAGAGCGGACACGGTCACCGACATGCCTACGACTGACTTCAGCTTTGTTTTGCAGGATGAAACAGCAGAATTGCAGCTTTTGACTACACAGACGTTTGCACTGAGAAGGCGAACTGAAGGCTGAGATATAAAGCACCCCAACAGCTGCGCGGTCACGGCGGCCGGCGTGAAGCAGCGTCTGCACCAATCACAGCACAGCTCTGTTCGCGCGCCACACCGGGTAAGCATTTTCAATAATGAGAGTGGGAGAGGATTAATTAGTTATAATTAAATACATACAAGCAAGGCAATTAATTATTAAGCATCAGTTTCTTTTAATTTGGGGAGATGTTTTGTTGACATTATACACGTTTCTGATTGGTTGGTGAGTGTTTAATACTAATATCTTTATGAGGTTCTTCATCTTCCTCTTCTTCCCACTCTGTTCAGGGCACATGAAGGTCAAACACTCAATACTCACTAAACGCGCCACACGTGTGTGTGTGTGTGTGTGTGTGTGTGTGTGAGGGTTAGCAGCTGCTGCTTGCTTGGCAATGAGACGTGCAGTAAGGAACGTATCAGACGGAAGACAGAGAAGAAAAGAGAGAGAGAGAGAGGCTGTCTTCATGTCTATAATGTCCCTAATTATCTGTGGTGGTGGCATAATTCAAGGCAGCTGCTGACAGCCTGGTTAATGTGTGTGTGTGTGCGTGCGTGCGTGTGTGCGTGTGTTTACACACTTCCTAAGCTTTCATTAACTTGCTGTTAGTGATGCTAAACTGAAGGCATAATAGACAAATTAGTTGGATTACACATAACTGTGACAGTAATTTTGACTATGTACTAGTATCAGTAATCTGTAATCAGTAATATTTTGGGTAAAGGCTGTTTTCATCTAATTTGTAATATATAATTAGAGGTGGATGATATGGACTACAACTTTTCTTTGATAAATAGATTTTTTCAAGTGTTTACTCTTTGTACTTGAAAAATAAAAATCACTTATCCAAATTGTCATTGATTAGTTTTCTGTTAATTCACTAATTGATTATTGTGACTAATTTCAGTACTAATAGTTTCTGAAGGGAAAAAACTTTTCATGACTTAGCATGAAGATGCATTTATTGGTCATTTCTGGCTAGAACAGAAAATTTAGATGGTTATATAACTATAATGAAGCATCATAATCATTAAAATAAGCTATGATATTAAAATAATGCTGATATATCTCCACAAACAACCTGGCTTTTGTATTTGACAGTGTTGAAATTTAATTATGAGATTCATGTCAAATGTGTCCAAGGTGAGCTAAGTTTTAAAAAAAAGTTTTTATACTTATTTTTATAGTTTAAAGCTTGCAGTGTAGTTGTGATTGTGTTTTCTTTTGTAATGGCCATGACCCCTGACCCTGACATCCCGGAAAAGACAAAACAAATCGTGACCTTGTAACATCAGAGTCTTTAGGTGAACCAAACTTCATACCTCTAAAGCCTCCCCAAGTATATCCATCCTGCTCTAGATAGATAGATAGATAGATAGATAGATAGATAGATAGATAGATAGATAGATCATTTATTGTTCTTTTGGAAATTCTTTCTGTGCTTGTGGCAACTTCCAGACAACATCACAAACAACACACACCTCATAAACAGTGCCTCATAATACAAAACATGCACAACGGAGGATGATGTGAAAAGAAGAAAAGAGGATGTGATTCATCACTAAGAATGACCTTCGCCTCTTTACCACATGGGACTTGCATATCATCATCAAACTGTGCTGATGTTGGCCTATAATCTTACTAGACATATTAAACTATCCTATTAATTTCATTTTTATTACTCAAAGACAATGAAAAGTACCAAGCAATGAAACAAAAAGATAGAATACTCTCCACAAATGAATGATAGAACAGAGCCAGCATGTCTGTACCCACTTTAAACATGAAAAATAATTGTTGCTGTCCTTTCTTATTAATGACGCCTGTATTTGAATCTCATAACAATTTTGCATCAATCACGGTTCCTAAGTTTATATTCACTTACAACTTCAGTATCCTCTCCTTCAATAGCTGTGTGTTGGTGGGTCTGTCCAGTTTTTCTACAATCAAAATTAAAGAAGCCTTCAGTGTGTGCAGTGGAGAAAAGTGTGTTATAGCGGGAGTTCAAGGTAAAATGACATATTGTGTGTCTGTGTGTGTGTGTGTGTGTGTGTGTGTGTGGAGGGGGCCCAAATGGGGAAGGCTTACTTGTGTTTGGATTTTTGTTGAAGGCTTTTTTTTTTTTCAACCTTTCCCGTTGACTCTTTTTCTGCCTCATGCTGCTTCAAAACAACATCCTACAGCTTCCCTCACACAACCCCTGATGACCACCCACGCAATGACCCTTAACCCCCACCCTGAACACACACACACACACACGCCCAAACTGACACACTAATGCACATAGACACCACTGTGCAAACAGTACACATGCAGGACCCTCTTGTACTTTCTGTCCCTCACGACCATGTTATAGTGAACAACATTCTGTGTGTGTGTGTGTGTCTGTGTATTCATATACATTGAATGCATGATGAGTATCTGTTTCCTGATAATTGATCTGAGGGAGAAGTTTAAGGATCATTGGGTGTATGACCTTGTTGATCGGCTACGTGTTGTATTGTCTGTTCCATAGCTCATTAAAATTCTTACGACAGGAAATACAAGCTAGTTTGTACCAATTTAAAAGACCACGCCAGTAGTTTTTGTGTTTTAAAACAATAAATGGCCATTTGAATTGATTTTCAATCTACAGTGGCTCAACAAAACATACAAACACAAACATAAAAGGGAAATGCAATGAAATCCTGCAAAACACATACAAAAGTGAATACTAACATGCTAATGTTAGCATGTTAGCATACTCAGCATGTTAACTACACTGCATAACATACTAAATGTTGCATACCAAACATTAGATTGTGCATGCAACTGTAAATATGTTAATGAGCTAATGTGTTAATGTGCTAGTTAGCATTTTAGCCTGCCAAGAGACTAAGCATCACATGCTCAGCCTCTTGTTTATGTTAGTTGTTAACATAAACTGCAAAACATTTAAGAACAAAGTCAGCATGGTAGTATTCTAATGCTCACATGCTAATATTGAACATTTCTGTATGTTACATGATTTAGCATTTACATTCATGTTAGCTACTATAATCATGTTATCAAGCTAATCTTAGTATGTAGGCATTTCTTGAATTGGAGTACAGTTCTCTTAATGTCTACCGTTTGTATGCTTTGGTATTTGGCATTTCTTTGTGTGGATTCCCTTGTGTTATATTTTATCCACCATGTACCAATTTCCAAACAGCCATTCATTTAATTCCAGTATAAACACCATCTTCCAGAGATAAGGAAAAATTATTTTAGTGAACATTTAGTGTGCTTGAGTTATCTGTTTAATTTAGTTTGATTTATTTCTGTCAAAGTTGTATACACTTGCAACACAGACTGTTTGGGAAGTCTCTCAGTTTTTTCATCATAAAAATTAATTTCCATAGATGTTTGCCAATCCTTTCATCTGATTATACTGATTTCATCTGATTTGACTGATTATAACTTTTCCAGATCACAGGTTGTGCTTGAGGAAAACAAGAAAAAAAAATCCTTGTAATGTATTTGGTGAACTTAGGGCACAAGAGAGGGAAAATGATAACAAAATTCTCCTTGTTGGTGTATTCAATGTTCTGAATTAAATTGGTAAACTTCTTAAAATAAGACTTTACCAAATTAGTACAGAATTAAAATTTGCTTATTGCCTTTCTTTTGGTTTAATTTTCTGATTACACAGATCAGAAACACAGCTGGACAGCCAATGCTCAAATTGCTGCATTATCATGCAACTGCAACACAAATCAGACAGCAAATAAGACAATTAAATGCTGATAGATGATCCATGTCAGGCAATTTTCAAGTCTCTGCAAGCTGAAATTAATGCAATTATTGGAGACCTGCATTTGTACACAGTGAACACAAAAAATATTACTAATCTTCACATCAAAGAGTGGGAATCTGATCAGAGAGCTTGCTCACCATGAAGTCATTACTTAAAGCCTCTCCCTCTGGAGAATGATTATCTCATATTGGATTAGAGCTGAGAAGTGAGTTTGTTTCTTGATGTTTACAAAAAAAAAAAGTCATGCACCTCTCAATACTATATTGTAGTTAGACCGCAGGGAAGACCAGACCATGAGCTTTCACTCAACACACACACACACACTGTACAGTTCACACCGATGTCACAAAAAGTGTTTTTTCACAGACAGACACGTATGCGCTCCCGTGCTCATATTCGTGTTAATGTGTGCATCAGTCTGCTGCCAAAACAAGTAGGTAAATCAATAAAGATTACGCAAGATCTCTCTCTCACATATACACACTCTTACACAAGTCTCCCAACAGACTGAATGATGTTTAGCTCTGGATTATCAACACTAGAATGGAAGAATTTCTTCTCTTTGCAGTTGATATCGTAAATAAATTGTAAACAATGAAAACTATTGTATTTGAGATCCTAAGTTGATCAAATTATGTAAAATTTGGCTTTTTTTTTAAAAGGAAATGTTTTCTTTAAAACTAAAATTTTTAATATCACTGCATAGTCTCTAATTTTGTATTTTTACTCATTTATTATTTGTGCAAGCTATCTAAAGGTGGTTTAGTCTCCCTTAATTCACTCACTTTGGTAAATTATTCCTTTAATACCCAGTTCAGGAAAGTACACCCCCTGGTGGCTTTATTGTAGGAGCATGGTGGTCTATTTTATGCTAAGTGAGTTAGATGCAACAAGCTTTCCTCCTATAGTACTCCTACTGAGAAACTCAGCTGCCAGGTAACTTCTTCACCCATCAGTTTGATGGGAGAGTTCAAAATAATGTTATTTTATTCAATACACTTTTTTTTCTATTAGTAAAAAGTTTTATTTACAAAATTTAGCCCAAGGACCCCCCCCACACACACACACACACACCCCTACCCCCACAAGTGAGAAATCAGCATAACACAATAAACATTCCAAAATCTGCTTCATGTGAGTAGCCATAAATTAAATTTAAACTAGATTTGTACCAAGATTTGCTAATAAAAAGGCAGGGCATTCGATGATGGTGCGCAGCACAGTGTTAAGTTTTTGTGCCATTCTTCTCCAGCATGGTCCAGCAGTAGGCTTGTGCAGCACAGAAAGCACATTTTCTGCTCATCATTTTCAATGCAGAAACATTCAAAGACTCCAGAATTGAGTCCGTTAATCAGAGGTAGCTTGTAAATCCTATTCTTCTTCTTCTTCTTCTGCTTGTGTTGCCATAACTCCTGAAAGGCCATTGTCTGTCGATAAGCAAGTCAGTCTGTGCACCTGCAGCAGGAAAGGACATATTTCTAATTTTATGTCTAACAGTAAAACATCATAGTTAAGCATTCTGCAAGTTAGCCAAGCCAATTAGCATATTTCTGACTGTGCAACAAGACACAGGTTATATTATACTGTCCCACCCAGAATCGGAGTTTAAGGTTTGAACTGACCTCAGGGGTTTTTGGGACCAGCAGCAGATGGGCCTTCTGGTGTTTCTAACTGTTCAGAGGGTACAGAGTTTGAACTTGATGCATTTTCTTCTTTCTTCTCCCCTGACAGAAAATCGTGGATGGCAGTCTCAATGTGCGGCCGGAAAGTGTGGTTCATCTTGGGGTCCACGACTTGAGTGATGATCCTGTCCACACCCGTCTCCATCATGCCTGACCTGAATGCAAGAATGAGTATACAAGCTGTTACCCAGCTGCACGATACATTCCATCCGTAGACACTGGTGTCCTATTACTACTACTACAATTAATAATAATAAAACTTGCAAATACTTTCATATGGCAAATGCATGTTAAAACTGAGTTATTAAAGTATTTCACAGAATTTAAATAAGAGAGCTCACTGAAACTGTATCATAAAAAATTAAAACCAACAAGATATGTAGAGACAGAAAGGCAGACAGAAGACACTCACTGTACCACACTCTGTCTCAGTCCATTCCTCATCTGGTTCTTGTTGATGGACGGGTTCCACTCCTGTGTGCTCAGGTGTGAAGCCACATAGTTGTCCACTTTCTGTCGCAGGTTCTGATAGGCAGGCTGATGATGACAGCAGGTTAACTCAGTCACACACATTTTGTAATAACACATACCAGCTAACAAACTGAACAGTTTGTAACAAACTATTATCAGCTGTCACAAAAGGATGTCTTCTTTTCATGTCTTACAAGAATCTTTAGAAGAAAATAAAAATATTATATTATAAAGTTTATTCTTTTTGTCCAAAAAAAAAAAAAAGATTTTTAATATTTCTGTAGCAATACTGCAATAACTCCATATACCATAATGTAGATTTGTATTTTTTTTAAATCTTCTTTTCAAGAAACGTGGCCAAGAGGGCAGCACAATGGCAAGTTGCACCAATAAATACAACATAAGTACTAGTTGTAACAATAATACAAATACAGTATATAGGCCACATACTCTGCAACATACAGCATTCAAGAAAAGGATCTTTCAAAAAGGCTGTAAAGGCTAATCCAATATTCTCAGCTTTAGAAAGGGATTTTGAACTTTTGAAGTTTCCCCTTTTTTAAAAATCTTATTTTGGTTATGTTTATTATATTGTGTTATGCATTTAGTCAGTGTGTCTGCTGTTTGGGTCATTTTCTGTATAAAATTCAAAGCAGAACTGTGCCTGTTTGTTAGTTGAGATTGTTAACAAAAGGTAAAATTAAAAAAAATTATACAAGTAAATAACACCAGCTAAAAAGTTACCTTCATTCAGCAGTTAGCTTTGTGTATGGTTTGGTAGAGTTTAGCTGTGCTAACTGGCTAACGTTACCTTCGTATCAACGTCTGCCAGACAGTCCCGGCGGAACTCATCGAACAGTCCTCGGTTCTTCAGATGCTCCACAATCATGGCGATCAGCTGCGGGTCTCCCGGAGGAAGGTTAGCCGGACTGACATTCACATTTCCGCTGCCCTCAGCCATTCTAAATAAACGTAAAAGATTTGCCAAGTTACTTACCTGCTAGCTACAATAGAAGCTAACCCAGCTAACGGTCAGCGCAGCGCTTGTTTTCCAAAAGGGAAGCAATCGTTTTATTGTCTGTGATAAACAGCGGGCGGAGAGATCCTTCGCCGCTGTATGTCTCTGCATATCCCCGCCACCACGGTAAATCCCAAATTACTAAACAAGCGCTCCACCTTGGCTTTCACACATGCGCATTTAGATGGAACTTGACGGATCGGAAGTTAATTTGCTCATTCAACTGTCGTCGCGGAATAAAGGTAACCCACACGTTAGCTATCCAACTGTGTGTAATTTGTATGCATTTTTTTTTAAATAGTTGCATTCGGAGAATACAAATCTCTGTGTTCAGTGTTTGGCTTGCAAAAGGAGAGGCTGCTTCGTTCACCTTCTTACGTGTCTGGGTTTAGGTTACCACTATTAAGGTAACGTTAGCTAGTTAGCAAGGTTGGCTAACCCCAACTATTGATCTAAAATTACTAACCGAAAGCTCAGAGCTGCTAACTTTGCTAAACGTGCACCAATGTGTGACCTTGATGTGAAGTCAACAAAAGCAGCCATGCTAACTTGGCTAGAAGACAAGTTACGTTCAAATTAGCGAGCTGACGTTGGATCAAGCTGTCAGGTCTTAGTATCAGACTGATGAGTTAGAGCAGCTGGTGGTATGTTTTGAAGACTTGAGCTATATTCCAGCCAGGCGTCTGTAAACTTTGATTCAAAATATCCCGAATATTTAAAAAACAAACAAAATACTCGTATCATCTTTAAATATATCTTCATATTTTACATGACACTCGACTCTTAAGAAGGATCTGAGGACAATTTCTGTAGTGACCGGTTGGTGGCGACAGTACTGCAGTTGGAAGCAACCCGCCAAATAATTAAAGAACAATAATTAGTTTATTTACAGTATATTAAAATACATTTAGCTTTGTGGTTCAGTGGCAAGTTCTATTCAGATGGCTTTTTTTTTGTGGTAAACAATGACAGTAGCACACAGAAACTGCAATAGTTTATAGGCTAAGTATTTTTTGTAGTTTATTTAGTAGCCCTGGCTTGATTAGGACAGTGACTTCTAATGTTTGCTGTCCTGAACTGGTCTTCTGCTGGCTCTGGGCCATCTAACATCAGTTAGGTGGACAGTTTGTCCACAGCACACATTTCCAAAATCTATGAGCACAGAAAAGAGATCCATAGAATGCTTTCTCTCCATTTGCAGCCTTTCAACAGATTTCAAGGAAATCAGCTGTTTTGCTGTGTTGTGGCTTCTTTTGTTCTAAGAAGTTAAGACAGGATTTGCGAAAGCAGTCTGTGGAGTTTAAATCCACATCAGTGTAAAACAAGACAAAGCACACTGATTCACATCAAAACGTCTTGATGCATGTTAAAATGTGATAGCTGGCTAACAGGTCGTTTTCCACTAGTATTCACAGTCTTTGACATTTCACATTCTTGCTGCAGATGAGTGGTGATTCAGACATCAACAAGGAGTTTGTGGAGCAGCTGCGGATGCAGGAGCTGTACAGTCAGAGAAATGAGGCCAGCTCTGACCCGTACACATATACTGACCCAGAGGACGGAACTGTGTATGACTGGGACCATGACAAGAAAGCCTGGTTTCCAAAAGTATGAACATCTTTGTCTTGTTTTCTTTCTGCCTAAATGAAGCCTTTCACTTCCTGAGCTTCAAATCCTCCTTGTCAGTAATTTGGTCTCTGTATTTTCAGCAGGCTTAAAATAATATGCTGGTTTTGAATGCTCAATTTATGATACTCCCTTGTATGCATGAATGTAGCATTATGGTCAAGCACAAATTATTTATTTTCTTTATTGTGTCACATGTTTATCTGTGGTGCATGTGCTCAGTTGAGGTCCATTCTCAACTGGATCTAGCTACAATCATGGTATACATTGTCTGGATATTAGATCTCCAGAGGGTCAGAGAGGGATCCATTTGACACGACCGCCACTTTCTTTTCTCTACATATCATGACAGTTTAGGAGGCGTAAGTCACAGTTAGTTTTCATGTAACTTAAAGTCAGTTTGTTTTGTCTCTCCAGATAACAGATGATTTCATCGCAGCCTATCAGGCCAACTACGGCTTCAACCAGGAAGGAGATTCGGATGCTAACACTGCTACAGTGAGCAGCGCTAAGCCAGCAGCACCGGCAGCAGCAGCACCTGACATCAAGCCTCCAGAAAAGGAAATCCCCAGGGATGCTAAACAGACTGTGAACTCAGAGCAGCGAGAAACTCCTGCTAAAGAGGCCAAGCAGAAAGGAGAGAAGAGGAAAGCAGATCCAGGTACTGCTGCGTCCATTTCTACAGTAACAGTGTAATTATGCTCAACACCCATGTGATGATGTTTATATACAGTGCAGGTTTAAGTGTTTGCTAAATGGCACGTGTGATTAACACTTTTTTCTTTTTTGTGTGCGTGTCTAGGATGGTTTGATATCGACGACAATAAAAACACTAATGTCTATGTGTCAGGTTGGTATTGGCTGCATTTCTCCCTCATTGTTAAGGATGCCACCATCCTCTGAGTAGCTGATTCTTATCCCCTACACTTTCTCTTTTTTTCTCTCTGCTGTTCTCTTTTCTCCAGGACTCCCTCCTGACATCAGCACTGAGGAGTTTGTTGAGTTGATGTCTAAGTGCGGCATTGTGATGCGAGACCCCATCACTGAAGAATATAAAGTGAAACTCTACAAAGACAGTGAAGGCAATCTGAAGGGAGACGGCCTCTGCTGTTATCTCAAGGTCTGTCCGCCTGTCTGTTCACGTGCCTGTTGCTTCATCTGTAAATCTTTCTTTAATCCTGTCTTTCTCCCACTGGCTCTAAATCAGCTTCTGCACTGGTCGCATAACATCATAACACTGTAATAGAACAACCAGTGTCTATGGATGGAATGTATCATGCAGCTGGGTAACAGGTTGCTGCAAGTTAGCAACACGCATGAAACCCGAGATAACACCTGCCTCTTTTCTCCTGAAAGATTTCACTCGTGTGTGTGTGTGCATGTGTTCTGATAAATCATGAGACACGTAATACAAGTTGGGAAGTCCTGATGGAATGCATGTTTTTATCCCATTTCTTTCCCCATGCATTGATTATGGTTTGTATCACAAGACATCCAATCAAAAACTGCACATTGAATGCTTCTAAATGCAAAGTACACGGAGGCTAAATACTTGGGTTTCAGATTGTCTTTGGGGCCTGAGGAAGTGAGTGTATTTGTCTCTCTGCAGAAGGAGTCGGTGGCACTGGCTTTGCGTCTGATCGACGAGTCAGAGGTCAGAGGTTACCGGCTCCATGTGGAAGCGGCACGGTTTGAGCTGAAGGGTCAGTATGATGCCAGCAAGAAAAAGAAGAAGAGCAAAGATTATAAGAAGAAGATGCAACAGCAACAGAGGTACACACCGCTTCCTGTTTAGAGATGGCGCCCACACTGCAGGCTCGAAATGAGTCCCAATAGAATAAATGAACAAGCATTTCATTGTTTTAACACATTACATTGGTTGCTGCAAACTGTGTGTGTGTGTGTGTGTGTGTAGACAGTTGGACTGGAGGCCAGAGAAGCAAGGAGAAATAAGGAAGAGACATGAAAAAGTTGTCATCATCAGGAACATGTTCCATCCCAGTGACTTTGAGGTGAAGATGCACACACACACATAGGTACACAATTTTTCCATTGGCTATGTTAATCTTGGTGTTGCTCCCCCTAGGAAGACCCTCTGGTATTAAATGAATATCGTGAGGATTTGCGGACGGAGTGTGAGAAATTCGGAGAGACCAAGAAGGTCATCATCTTTGATGTGAGTTTAATCATCAGTGCTGTTTTAATTAAAGCTGTAGTAATTAGCGTGAATGAGGTTTCTAATATGATGTGTGTGTAAACAGCCGGTGTGTGTCTGTGCTGCAGAGACACCCAGATGGCTTGGCTTCAGTTGCGTTTAAGGAGCCGGAGCAGGCTGACACTTGTATTCAGGCTTTGAACGGTCGCTGGTTTGGTGGAAGACAACTGTCTGTTCACCTCTGGGATGGAACAACAGACTATCAGGTACAAAATTATAAATGCCAAAAGTTTTTGGAAAACTGGGGATGGACTGGCAGTTTAATAAAAGGAATACTCAGTCCAGTATCCCGACCCTTTATTTGAAACCAGCGTCAGAAAATTGTTGGCACATAATTAGTAAGTTGGGACAGAAATGTGGGATTCTGGTGATACAAAAAACAAGATGGATTGTGTCTTTAGATATTAATTTATCACTGTAGAGCAGGTAACTGAATTGCTAATGAATAACAGACTGTTCTAGTAAAACTCGAGTCTTTCCACATGGAATCCATACCAAAAACTTAGCCAGAAAAGAGGAAAACGGCATGGAATCCATCATCAGTCACTTGTACCCCATCTGTTACACTTTCCCAATGTACCAGGAATGCATAATAAATATGTTATATTTGAATTATAATCATAATATTGGCTGCAATTACATATTTCCCCAAATCATTCAGTCCTCACCTGAAACATCATACAAAATGCGTAATCATTTTCTTAAAAAATACTTTATTTTTGGGATTATACCAATAGGCAACAGTTATTAGTCATCAGCCATGCAAACCGCATGTGTGTGCATGTGTGTGCACACTTACAGGTGGAAGAAACGACACGAGAGCGGGAGGAGCGGCTGAAGGGTTGGTCAAATTTCCTGGAGGGAGGCAAGAAGAAACAGCAGGGTAGTGATGCAGCCGGTCCAGCAGAGGGAGCCACAGCTTCAGAAACCACACAGCCGACCAGCACCACACAGCCAGAACCCAGTGTAGAGCAGACCGTCCTGGAACCAGAGCCCTCACAGAAAGACGAACAGGAAGTGGACTCCACAGACAGCAGCCTGGCAGGAAGTGACGAAGAGGAAGCCTAAACTCATCTGTACACATTTTTTGTCTCCGTGGTAACCAGAGAGAGCAGGCCAGCTTGAACGTGAACTGATGCAATTCTCCACAGTGAGGAAGAGGACTGAACAGTTTGAGGTGCTTTTATAATGTAGAAAACCAAATAATACTTTTGCTTATCCTTTCTTCAGCAAGTCTAGAATTGATCCGAAGCTTTTCCTGTATTTGAAGTGGTAAGCTTATTGAGTTATTTGTTTAACATGTAAAATATTACTGAATCACAACAGATACAACTGATTACTGAGAGTGAAAACATGTTGGAGTGGAATTGTAGAAAAATTTCCAGCTCAATACTCATTACATTTTCAGATGCCAGCTACTCGCTGTGTTTTCTTCTTTTATTTAACAGCACTCATTCACATCCTGAGGTATAATGCTTTTCTCTTTCACAGTGCAGCATATTGTGATAGAGGAGGTCACGTTGTCATTTGCTTAAGTTGGTTTTCATTTTAGTAATTAAGGTTTGGAGGCTGTTGGAAAATGATTTTTTTGCACTCTAACAGACTTCTCACAGTGGACATCTTAACTTACAGCAGGAAAAGAAAGTAAGACTAATAACATTAATAGAGGCTCTGTCCATGTCCTGGTGACCCGGCTTACATAACAGAGAGTCAGGGCCCTGACTCTCCTTGGAACAATAATTTCTCATTTAAAAAAAAAAACAAAAAACAAAAAAAAACCTCATTATAACAGGCTTTTATGCCAAACTAAAGTATAATAAATGTAAAACCTAAACTTTCAGCTGTTTATGATTTCAGAAAAGTGAAGTGTCCCTTTGAACTCACACCTTTTCCCTTCGGATGGTAAACTCTGTAGACGTCATTAAGCTCACGTGCAAACGGATGGTAATTAGTGTGCCAGGCTGAAGGGGTGATACCTCACCTCACTGATGCTGCACTTAGAGCAGATGAATGTGGTGACGTTGTGGCTTTATTAGCACATGCTGCGTGGATGTGTGGGCAGTCACAGTGGGCCAAAGTGACTGAACGTGAATGATGATTTAGAGCTAAAAGCAAATACAGGTGACAATACTCACTTAAATTTACCTATATACATACAGTCGGGTCCAAAAATAATTAATTTTAATTAATTAACAAATAATTAATACAAGATTTTTCATTACATATGATAATATCATCTTAACAATTTAAGTGAAAAGTTGAATCTTTGAAAAATGTGCATGAATGTCAGAATATCTTAGTATTTGGTTCGCCTCCCTTCTGCTTTAATGACAGCATGCACTTGAGCTGCATGGATTCTACAAGTTTGTGAAAAACCTGATGAGCCAAGTTATCTCAGCAAGATATGACAATGTTCCAAAGAGCTTCTTGTGATGCCAGATTCTATGATTATTTCCAGATTTACATAGAAAATCACAGATTTTCAATGTGGTTTCAGACTTTTGGACCCTACTGTATTTTTTTTTTTTTTTTTTTANTTTTTTTTTTTTTTTTTTTAACCTGATAATTGAAATAACTGCAACAGGTGTATTTTCCAGCATACCATTTTATTGTTTTTCGGAGTTCAGTCTTTCCTTCACTGTTTCAGCCTCAGCTCACTTCTCACGAAGCTGAATATTTTCCACCACAGTCTGTATTTCTGTATTATTAATATGTTGGCTCAGTTATTTGGGTCGTCAATCTGCTCGAGAATCTGAACAGGAGGCTTCAATGACGTTTTTATTTATGTGAGTATGAGACTTGTGTGGAAGAATTATCTTTTGCTTCTTTCTTGCTTTCTTTCTTTCTTTCTTTCTTTCTTTCTTTCTTTTTCTTTTTTTATTGCTCTCATGCTCTTGATTTCTTGCTTTTCTTTCCTGCTTTGTTCCTTTCTTTTTTCTTGCTCTTTCTTTTTTGGTTTCTTGCTTTACCTGCTTTTTTTCCTTGCTTTTTTTACTTTTGTCTTTTCTTGCTTGCTTGGTTTATTTAATTATATATACATTCAAAAATTTTGTTAGCTACTTTATTTTCACAATTAAATTGTTACCTGTGATGGGGGGGTTTTCTTGTTGGGGTGTTTTGGTCTGTTTAAGTTGTTTCTCAGTTATTTTTGTTAAAACTGTGATGAAGAGCTAAACATTTAAATTTGACTTCTTCTTTTTCTTCTTCACAGGTGCTGAAATAAGCAGCAGCTTAATGTCCAGACTTTGGCAAAAGGAAAAGACTAATTGTTGAAGGATTGACAGCAGCTCACTGTGTGTGTGTGTGTGTGTGTGTGTGTGTGAGTGAGATTTGTGCCTCCCACCCCCTTCATCTGCTCCCCTCAGAGTAGTTAAACATCTTGCGGTCATGTATCGACCCTGAGTTTTTGTGGCTGTGGATCTCTGGGTGGAAACTCTCCTTGTGTCGGCGCTCGGCTCTTGATGGCCTCCAGTGAAAAAGAATCTGGAGAATCTGGAGCTCATGATGTTTATTTTTACTCTCCATCTTTATTCTTTGTTATGGAGCTCGGCTCCAGAGTTGTCGAATCAGCCTCTCACTTAAGTCACTTAACTGTGATAACCAGGTTGTCATGGTGACCCTCCTGCAGCATAGCAACAACATCAGCACCGCTCATAGCTCAGTGTGGGAGCCTTCTGGCGCCCTGAGTCAAGCGGGTCACACTGCAGCAGCCATGGTCCTGGGCTCTGTCCTGGTCCTGGGCTTCCTTAGAAACTTCCTGGTGCTGCTTGTGTTCTCGCGGTTCTCCGTACCGCGGACTCCGGTCAACCTGCTCCTCATCAACATCAGCGCCAGCGACATGCTGCTCTGCATCTGCGGGACTCCCTTCAGCTTGGCAGCCAGTGTGCGCGGCAGGTGGCTGACTGGTTCCTATGGGTGCCAGTGGTACGGTTTCTGCAACTCTCTTTTCAGTGAGTGACAGAGGAAATTTAGTCCTGAAATCCTGAACCTTTTTTTAACTCATAAAATTTACTAAAATTCACATAATTGCCGAGTTTGTCTGTACGATGAAAAACCAGTATTTCATAACTGTAAATTCATCTAAACTTTAAATATTGATGTAAACAAACTTTTAATAGTATCAGAAAATATTAATAAGTTACGTTTACCCAGTAGTTATTTTTCTAGACTTGTCTCTGGATTAATACTACAGGTTTGCATCTCTGTGGGGCGAACCTTTCTGTTTGGATTACAGATCATACCTTCACACATGAAATGTTACAGTTCGTTGTTTTCCCAAAGACATTAAGATAGAAAGGCAGCGGTCCAGCAGCAATAAAAAGGGTCAAGTCACTATTTATGAAGCACATAAAAAAACATGATGATTATTTTGTTTACAAAAAGCTTCTCTCTCTCTCTCTCTCTCTCTCTCTCTCTGTCAGGTGTTGTATCTCTGGTTTCTCTCTCTCTGCTCTCGTTGGAGCGATACTCTGCCTTGCTCCGCAGCACTCAGGCAGACTCCTCTCAGTACCGCAGGGCTCGGCTCGCAGTCGCCGCCTCCTGGATCTACTCGCTGGCCTGGACTGTGCCACCGCTGCTGGGCTGGAGCAGGTCTGTGCTGCAGACATTCATTCATTCACAGTTCATCACCCGCTATTATAAATGGGACAAATATGGGCTGATGATAAGCTTTATTTCACTGAATAAAGTGTTAAAGTGTTAATCTTTTCTAGAAAAGTAATATAATTTCATACTAATTTATATAAAATTATAACAAAAACAATGAAATGATGAGTTAATAAGTCACATTAAGATATGTTTACTGTAAATTATCTCCAGTTATAGCCTATATTGCATTGTGAAATAACTGCATTATTTTTGTAAAGTAAAAAAACCAACTTACCATGATAGAACTTATTAAGTATGTGAAGGTAACATCAGTGAATATCTATATGTAGACACTACTGTGAATCGTGAAAAGCTATTTTTTTGCAATTTTGCTTTGTTCTCTTGAGATCTGTATCTCAGCAGAATTCTCTGGTAAAATAAATGAAATTAGAGCATGAATAGGATAACTGTAGAGTAGAAGAACGAGCTAAAATAGAGGTGGTGATGCTGTGGAACAGTTACGGGCCGGAGGCTTCCAGAACCTTCTGCTCGGTCCAGTGGCACCAGCGTTCAGCCACGGCTCGCTCCTATGTCTTCTGTTTGTTCGTCTTCTGTCTGCTTCTGCCACTGCTGCTCATAATCTTCTGCTACGGGAGGATTCTGCTGGCTGTACGCGCGGTGACCAGACAGGTGAGTGCACAGCTTGACCTTTGACCTCTGACCTGTCAGTCCTTCTGTGTGTCTGTGAAATTGTGTGTTTGAGTCTTTAGGTCACTAGGATTAACCAGTCATCGGCTGTGAGGAGGCAGGGCCGTGTCCTACTGATGGTGGTCTCCATAACGGGCTACCTTTTGTGCTGGATGCCATATGGTGTTGTGGCAATGATCGTTTCATTTTGTCAGCCTGGTCTGGTGTCACCAGCTGCAAGTTTAATCTCCTCCATACTGGCAAAAACCAGCACCGTCCTCAACCCCGTCATTTATGTGCTGCTCAATAACCAGGTAACATTATGAGAGTGCAAAGATTTCAAAATATCCTTGTGAAATTATGAACAATGCAGAAAGTAAAAAAAGTCCAGATTTGAATGAAGTTCTAAAAGCATGTGGAAGCTATAAGAGTTCAAAGTGGAGTTCAAAGTTTAAATGTTCCTCCCATCGACATCCAAAAAGTTTAATTAAAAATGCCCTAAATAAGTTACAGCATTTAAGTCAGTAAAATCCTAAAGAAGTTTTAAGTTTGGAAGGTTGAATAATATATTTCTACTGTGTGAAAGTTAGAAGAGTTTAAACAAGGGAGCAAGTTTGAAAGTTTCTCTTGTTGACTTCCATTTTTAACGAGTCACAAAAGCCTAATAAAGTAAAAAGCTACAAAAGCCAAGAATCAAAGCAATGAAGTCCAAAAGAAATCCACACATTTTCAAACTAATTTCTTGATAAAACTGGAATAGTTCTAAGTGGAATAAACTTTTACATTCCATCCATTGAGTTCAATTTTTAAAAAGCTAATAAGTTAAAATGTGTAAAAGCCAGAGTCAGACTAAGAAGTCATAATGACTCTGAAAACATGATGACTCTGGGACAACTGTAATGTCAAGAATAACACACAAAAAAAATTGGGCCAATTGAAAAATTGCAAATAAAATTATCTTACAAAACTCAGAGATGACTGAAAATTAATGAGTAACTTTACAAATTCATAAAAAACCATGAAAAGCTTGAAATAATCGTGAAAAATAAATTCTCATCCATTCCATTTATTTTGCTGCTTCCACCTGCTCCATGTTCTTATTGTTTTCTTTTCTCTCAGTTCTCCAGGTGTTTGTTATTCATGATCAGATGCAGCTCAGAAACTCCGCCCACACCCACCATCCAAACACTGCCCAGCAGCAGGGGGGCGTGGCCTCAAGCTCCCATCCCGCCCACAGAGGGACAGAACGCCAGAGAGCCTCAGGTACAGCAGCCAACACAGAGATCCTCTTAGGAAGAAAACTCCGCTCATCATACGGACATTATTCAGTTTAACTGAGACGCTACAAACTCAGAATTTTTGACTTTTCTATCAAATTTGTTGCTCTTCTCTCCTCTGTTTTCTTTCTTTCTTCTCTCCCTCTCTCCCCTTCTCTTTCTACTCTCCCTCCCTAACCTTTTTCTCTGTCGTTCCCCCACTCTCTCCCCCTTTTTTTGTTTTCTTTTCTTCTTTTTACTTTTCTCCTTTCTTTCTCTTCCTTTTTTTCTCTTCTCCTTTTCATTTTTCCTGTCTTTTTTTTTTCTCTCCATCTCTCCCCCTTTTTTCTCTTCTTCTCCCCTTCTTTTCTCTCTCTCNTTTTTTTTTTCTCTCCATCTCTCCCCCTTTTTTCTCTTCTTCTCCCCTTCTTTTCTCTCTCTCTCTCTCACTCCCCTTCTCTCTCTCTCTTGTTACTCACAAATCTCAACCCTTACCTGTCTTACACGTGGTTTGGAGTAACACGACCACCTGCATTGACTTCACATCTTGGTAATCAAGCAGAACAATATCCCTGGGCTCAAACGTGCAAAATCACTGGTATTGACCTTTAAACATATTCTCAAACCCAAGATGTAGCCCTTGTAGTCTGTGTCCCTTCTGGGAACCAAGATGCAGCAAAAACCCTTCACAAAGTTGATCAGATGGGTTTATTCACTTTTATACCACTAGAGGGCGCCGCTGCTCAGCTGTCAAATGCGGTTAAAGTCAAAACAGGTCAACTACATTTGAAGATGACATTTTGGCTCTTTTATTCATGTCCAACAGTATACAACGATTAAAAAGTTTAGAATAAACAACATTAAATTCCTCAATGAATGGTCAACATCAAAATAATTTATTAAGAAAATAAACGTACATCTTCAAAAATATACAGTCATTATGCTTTATGAACAGTTAGTGATCGGTAAGTGGCTGAGTTGTCTAAAACACATTCACATTTCGAGGTGAATTATCACGGCTTACAGACATGTTGAAATACTTTCAGGTACGTTTTGACACTTCATAATGCAGTATAACACTGTTGCTTCACGATGAGGGTGAATGAGAAGCAGTGAACTTCCTGAGCTGGAGTCAAGAGTCCACATATGTAAGTGCTGTTAGAATCCCCCTCCCACCCCCACCCCCAGACCTCTCCATCAGTCCATATTTCACACACTCCACCTGCGTACAAACACAACACGCACATTTTATAAACGATGCAAAAATATACATGGATCCCTTCAAAACTTTCCTGAACCAGAAGTCAGGATTTAAGGTGCATCCGATATTGTGGACCAGCAACACTTTTCTTCTTCCTAACTGGGACGTGGAGCTTCTGTTGCCTTCGAACTCTGGAGAAAGAAAAATAACCATATTGAAGGATGATTATTAAAATATTGAAGCTGAGGATTAGATTTTACATCGCACAACAGAGCTGCATTGTCAGGCTGTAATAATGTGGAGCAGTGTTAACAAAATGGTCTTTGCTGTAAATGTCAACCTGATAGAGTTTGATGCTTACTGAAATAACTTTATTTTACAAAGGCAAATCCAAATTTTTGCACCTGATGACCTCTGCCATCAGGTCAGTTAGCAAGAAAGCGTGGAATCCTGTCGAACACGCTAGTATTGCAGTTATCTGATTTCATCCAGTAAATTAATCCAGTAAACTTTATTTGAAAGCCGACTATGTATTAGTAACATAATGGCAGATAACAGGAAATGTAGTTGATCTAGTCACCTGTTTCTAGTTTGGATTTATTTCATGAAATGCTGTGTTGTTTCACTGGGACTCGCTAATTCACTGTTAGCTCACTAAATGCTGGAATGGTTTTGGAACAGTAATAATAGTGTAATAACCACCATCATTTTTAAAGAAAAATGTTGATGTGAATACTTGCTGCTTTTCACATCTGTGGAATTTTTACTTCGTATTTAGATTTTTTTGAAACTGTTGTTCAGACAAAACAAGCTAATTATTGATCACTTTGGGCTCTGGGGATTTGTGATGGGTATTTGTAACTATTGGACATTTTATTCATTAAACAATTTCATGAAAAAAAAGAATGCAACCATTTTTTCCTGCTTCATACTAAAACAGGCTGGAGTTTTTTTAAAAGCTTCATTTTTGATTTTTTTTTTTTTTTTTTTTTTTTTTTAAGCCCTCTGGAGTCTAAAATCACTTTTGACAAATTGTTTTCTGATTTTGGAGACTTTTTTATTTTCTAGAATCTTGTAGAATCAAGTAGAAAATGTGCAACACTTTAATGATTTTTTTTTTTTTTTTTNTTTTTTTTTTTTTTTTTAGATTTTTTTATTTTTTTGATAATTAGATCGGATTTTTTTTTTCTTGAATGAAGAATTTTCTTGAAAAAAATTATTTGAGACTCCAGAGGGTTACTCACCTCAAAAGCCTCTGTATGAAATTTGTCATTGGGATTATTCAAATTAAGGTTACAATTTTAAATGTCCTGTTAGTGTAATTAAGGTCATATCTTCTTCTTGAGGTTAGAGTTGTTACCTGGGAGAAGTTGGACAGAGAAAGGATGGACTCTGCTCTCGTGTAGTCGGGAGGGTTGGCATGGGGGTCATAGCCCAGGCGAGCCAGCATGGGGGCGATTTCGTCCATGTCACTCATCACATCAGGTGGAATATGCCCCACCCACTTGGCGAGAGCGTCGGTGTTCACCGGCTTCATCACCTGGTCTGTGGAGCGCTCAGCCCTGCACAGAAAGTGTGTGTGTGTGTGTCAGTCAGACTGCATGCTATGTGTTTTACATAACAGAGGAAAACTTTACGAATAAACATGAAATACCTGAAGTTAAATTATGTAACAAAATCTGCATTAAAATCAGGGCTAGACAATATGGCTTATAATAAACTGTCACATTTACCTTGACAGTGATAAATAACTAGCAGTAACTTCTTTTTAATTATCATTGCATGACATTTCCTTTCTTTTTTTGGTTCACTTCATAAACAATACATGCAGCATCTGAAATTTAAAAAACGCAAATTCTAGTCATGGAAGCCTTTAAATTTTCAGCAGTTAATTTTTTGTTTTTTTATGCAATCAACTGCAGCCACTGCAAATATTATGATGTGACTGTTAATCTACATTTGGCCAGTTAAATTTAGGAATAAGGCACAAAAATATAAAACCTAACAGCAAAAATGGACCAAAAGCTCGAGGCTACGTAATTAACTGTTAGGTTGTGATGTAACAAGTAATGTAACGTAAGTATGTGTCATGTAAAATATCTAAACCAATGATTTCATCAGGACGCTGAGTTCAGCCAGAGTTCTCATCCGCTGCAGCCGAGCTTTTCTAAGTCGAGTAAAGCTTCAGTTTCTGTCTACAGCGCCGCACCGCTCAACAATCACAGATGGAAAAATCAATTTCAGAAGAGACACATCCACCAGATTGTCCACAGAGAGCAGCTCAAAAACAAGAACGCAGCCACATGATGATTCAATTTAATGTCCGCGCGGCTAAAAGTTCATGTCTGTTCTCTGATGCTTCTCATGTCATTCTGGGAAATGCAGGAAAAGTCAGCACAATAAAAATGTCCCTCACAAAATACCAGCAGGATAAAGCCTGATGATACATAACAGTGTAACAGCAGGGTGGACTATGAATTATGTCCACATGTCAGTCAGTAGAGCAGAGGTCAGCTCTCTAATCCTGCACTCTAACCTGCTATAAGTAAAAATAGTTTCCCATACATGGATCAATACAGTTTCGTATTTTCTGCATCTCCTCTTTCATTCATATACTGTCTAGAAATTGCTTAAAAAAGAAAAAAGTTGTCAGTTCTTCACTACAGCACTTGAATGCACCACTAGGAAGCATTTTCAGATCACTCTGTGCTTTTTATTGCACTTAAACGTTAAACTTACGTAACTCTGAAAAAACTTGAATATACGTGTTGTTCGCGATGATGGATTACCTATCCCAAGAATGTTTCAAGTATCAAGAAGTAGATTTTAATAGCATACCAGAATTAACTGAAATCATTGGTGGTCTAGAAGGTTGGAAATTGTTTTTTTTAAATTCGCCGTTCCAGTAGTATGCTTTGGGAAATGATTGTCAGTAACATTACATGTATGAAAATTGAATATATTAGGCTCAAACATGCAAAATGGCCAGTATGGTCCTTTAATAACAAATCTACTTTATTTAAAGTTATTATATGTGAAGCCACTTGATAATGTTTTCGATTGATTGTGGTCCCAATCTGAAATGTTCATTTTAAAGGCCGTGCTTTCCCGTTTTCCACCCAAAATCAGTGTGTCGTGTCGGTCCTTTAGAGGTGACGAGCCGTGGCATTCCACGTCCCAGAAGTCGAGGCTGCTTCACTGTCACCATGATTTGCGCCACGCTTCTCTATCAAGGCCTTTAAAAACAGACAGCAACATTCTCACATGTGGAGAGGTCAGAGTTGGATATTGAGTGTATATTGGATATTGCCGATGGTGGTTCTGGTGAGTAACGTTATTACGTTGTGTATCAGTCAGACCTTATGCGTTTGTAATGTGACGGGATCTGATAAACCTATTGGACAGCTTCAGAATGAGGATGATTGGTTCATATGAAGGACGTGTTCGAGCAAAAAAGGGGATATTAAGTTAGTCTTTAAAACTAGAGTTACTTTGTCTTTTAATTGAACTTTTACAGAAGTCTTACAACAAGCTGTGGATATTCTGTGCAGCAGCTCGAGTCAGTTCTGTCAAATGAAATGCAAAGTCGCGACAACTGAGCAGCAGAAAGAGAAAAAGGTGTGAGCTTTTGTGAGTCACAGCTGCCTGTGAGCAGACTGCAAAATGACGCCTTTCATCCTGAAATAACCTGCTCCGCCCAGCCAGGAGACACTCAGGAGGAGTCACGACAGCAAATAAAACACAGACAAAAACCGGCGTGACTGTCTACTGTTTGCACATTTATATGAAGCAAGCCTCCTGTCACTGTGTTTGCATAAAGACGCTCTAGGGTGAACACATCAGGGTTCATCAATAGGCTTTAAATGACCTGATCTTTGGTCAAATCCTTTCATAAATGTGATGAAGACCACCTTAAGGCCTTGAATTCCGGTTGCATAATCTCAGAAATTTTAGGCATTTTGCAGGGCTTGCAAAAACTCGTACCCTATGTTTTACACAGCCTTACTTGGACAGAGACACGCCACCAGACTTTCCAATCAGCTCTTCATGGTGCAGCACCGACGGGTCCCACTGCAGCTCCAAGAACTGAAGCAGCTTCCTCATTTCCTCCTGTGGCTGGAGGACGAGCTGCTCGTAGCACACGGGGAGACAGCGGTCCTCTCCGGCCGCCTGGCACTGGCTGAACATGGTCTCCACTGCGCTGCTCCACTTAGTCAGGCAATCTCTGTAGCTGGTCAGGTCAAAGCCTGAGATGGTCACCTGAGAACAGACGGCATGGAAAATATGGTCACGATATGGACCTGGTACAGAGTTTTACCCCATGTCATGCAACCAGGAAAGGACGAGACCCTGTCGTTGAGAAGAAAAACAAGCCATCATACCTTTCGTGATATCATGGAGTGGACCGTCGCCCGGCCGTCTCGCAGCATGAGCACAAATTTGGCTTTGGGGAAAATGCGTGCCAGATATGACAGAGACTTCAGGGTGAACGGGTCTTTGTTGCAAAGGCGAGCTGCAGGCTCCCCGTGGCCGACTATCACCTGGAACGTCCACACGACAGCATTTCATATTTCAACAGAAACAGCTCAGAGACTCTCAAATGTAAAGGATTTACATACAAACACCATGGAAACGTCGTGTCCCGTTTGAAATAAGGAAGGAGAGAATTTATACTATTCAGGGCAGAGAAACAAGAGACACAAGATGAGACATAAGATGCAAAAATCCTGGATCCAAGCTTGATACTGAGACATTTACAAAAAATTATCAACTTTTTTTAATCAATTTTTTTTTTTCGGTCTGTCACTTTTTGTTCATATAACATAGTAATAGTTCCTACTCACTTAGTAATTTTGCATTAATTAGCATTTAGACACATTTAAAAGGCTGAGTTCTTTTTTATTTGCATACATGAGGCAGACTGCTATATCATCAGGTTAATAATATCTGATATTGGCTTGACAGATATCAGTATTATTTTATCAGTGTCAGATATGCAAAACTTATAGTAATTATAGGCTGCATTTTAATGTTCTTCATCCATGCTGAATACATTTTTTTTCAACCCATGTTTTTAGTTATGATAATTTAGGTTCCAGTTGATTTTGTTGTTCAAACTTTATAGTTACAGTTACTGTTTAAGTTTATTTTCAGCTGTAAAATATCCTACCTCAGCAGACAACTTTGCTGCAATGTTTTAATAACTAAATTGATGTATATTTCCTAAAATGATTGTTTAGGTTAAGTATTTATGCTGAAAAGTATAGTTTTTTTTTTTTACTCAAAAATCAATAATGTATCAGCTGCTAAAATTAAGTATCTGTATATTGGAAGAATTTTCTTAGTATTCTGTTTTGGTAAATGCAACACCTACCTGCTGTACATTTTAAAGTCACAAGCCTTACATTTTCTGACATGTAAATTTTAAGTAAATCCATCAATATGACTGAAAATGTGGCCTTCATCCTTGATGGAAACAAAGCTCACTCACCTCTAAAAGGAACGCTCGTACGGCTGAATCCAACACCTGGTCAGTGACGCCAGCCTCATCCAATCGGATCCTCTCCTTGACTGAGCGGCTCCATGTGGCGCGCATGGCCAGGAGGCGTGGAATCACTCTAGTCTCCTCCCCACACCGCACTGAATTGTGGGCATCCAGCATGACGCGCATCAGCGTGGTGCCGCTCCTGGGAAACCCTCCAATGAAGATAAGGGGCGTGTCTTCAGGGAAGTGTTCGGGCAGGGAGAGGTTCTGATTGGCTGACCCCAGGTTGAGTTCCATCCACCGATGCCGATGGCTTTTTGGAGGGCACTCTATGCTGCTCATACCCAGGTAAAGCAGGGAGGCGGAGCAGAAGAGGACGCAGCCCAGCAAGAGGCTCGCCCTGGTGTTCCTCATGGTTGGTGGGCGTGTTTGGGAGTCGTATTCAGGAGAACATAAACGGTATTCAGGAACGTCTGAGGAAGTCGATGGCTGCAATCTGAAGCCAATGCAGCTACGTCTTAAATTTCAGAGGTCAGACAAAGATAAATTTATATTGACATGCTGACAGATGAGGGTGAGCTTGAGGAAGTCAGCTGTAAGTGATGATGAGGAAGGACTGAGGAAGGAGCTCCTCGGTTCTCTGCAGCTCCTCAGCCGTGGCGTCTGAGAGCAGGATCAAGTCCTGCTACGCTCCACATCCAGCCACGCCTCTTATCCATCCTTCCTACAAAAGACACGAGAAGAAACCCGTCACACCACAGAAACTCATCCACAGTCCGTCTGTATGCTGACGACAAAACACTTTTTCTCTGAGAATCTAAATCGTACTCCTGTGTCACACACACGAGGTTTTCAAGCATTATTTTCATGTTTTGCTGATAATAAAAATTTAACATAATGACCATCTTTGTCATTTGTTTTTATTTTGGCAAGAACATTTTAAAATAGGCTGAAAGAATTCCACAAGATTTTCTTGTTCTTGGTCTAAATTACTTTTGCAGTTTACTTTTATTTAATTTGGCTTTTACTTGCTACCTACAAATCTATTGATAAACATCCTTTACTGTACCTGATGACAAATTTTGGCTTGTGAAAGTTGAAATTTCTACAAAGCCTTTAAAAACAAACGGCAAAGCTGAAAAACAAACGGCAAAATACCATTTTTTGAGCGAATATGAAGGATTCAACCAAAAACTGATCACATTGACTGTAGAAAATTTTTTCTTCACTTTTTTTCTAGAATTTTCCTCAAGTTTTCTCAAATCACTCCATCATTTTGTTTTGTTTTTGTTTGCTTTCATTTATAACAGTTTCTCTCTTCAGAATTTTAAAGAATTTCTTATCTGATTTTTAAAAAAATTAATTTTCTAGAATCAAAGTCTCTTGGAAATAAGCAAAAAAAAAAAAAAAAACCANAAAAAAAAAAAAAAAAACCTAGAACTTTCCAGAATCAAGCGGCATTAATTATTCTTGATTCTCATGCAGCGATCTTGATCTGCTTTTATATTTATTTTTTTCTTGTTTCCACCTCCTTTCCAGTAAATTCCTTACACGCTGATTTATGAAGGGAAAAAATTTTAATTAATCTAATTTCAATGGCAATTTTTACACTTGTTCAAGGAAGATAATAAAATAATAGATTTTTCTCCAGAGTTTCCAAAAAAAAATTCAAAATAAACCCTTCAGTCTGTACATTTGGCTGTTTTTTTTTTTGTTTTTTGTTTTTTACATGTATGTCAAACAATCAAAATATTTTTAAAAATATGTTTCCTATGTGACAAAATTTTATGCTCATTTGAATAAAAATGCCACATATGGCAACTTAAACGCAGGCTTGCTTTTTCTTATTTCTACATATTGCGAGTTACGATTAATTTAAAAAAAAATCCACCTGTGCCTTCAGAGGATTAAACACTCAGGAGCCACTTTGCATCGTTTTTCTGTGGAGCCACTAAACTGCTCGGCCGTATCAAAGTTCACTGCGGCTCAGACTCTCAGATTGAGTATCTGAAGCCACTAATTACTGCCTCCTCATGTTTTTATTCTCACTGACAGTTTGTGCCACGCTGAAATGAAAGCAATTTAAGCTCATATTACCATTGACCCAACCATCGTGCAGCTGCCCTGTTTCTCTCCTGCAATATGCACACAGACGCAAATCAGGCTCTAATTCCTCTCGTTGTCAAACTCCTTTCTACACGATTACACACAGATAAGAATTGGAATCAGCTCAATGTTGAATCAGTGAAGGGTAACATCTCCAAATATGACTTCCTTCCTTCAGCAGGATTTTTTATTGCTTTAAAAGCTACAGTTCATGACATTTACAACCCTGAAACCTCAAGCAGCACTGATGCATTTAGCCCATAACTTCACACCTCAGACAGCAGCTTCACTCCACACAAAGACTATAAGCAACGCTGAAGTTTCTCTGTCTGCTGGGTTCTTTCCTGCTCGGACTGAATAAGGGGTGAGGCTGACATCTGGGTGCCACGTGGGTGAATGTTCCTCTCCCTGAGCTGGATATAAAATCCTGTCTGGCGAACAAAGAGAAAAAGAGAAACAGCTGGAAATATAGGACATAGTTGGGAGCCACAGTAAATCCAGCAGCAGATTTAAGTGGAACACCAAAGCATTTCCATGCAGAGATTAAGCCATTTTTCAGGACAGATGTTAGAGATTACAGATTAGATTAAGAGGAGAAACAGGACAGTTGACTGTTGCTTATTTCTCAACAGATTTACATGATTTGTGCACTTAGTGTTGGATGCCTCCTCTGACAAAACCGAGGATTGACCTTGAAAAGGCCACAGTGACTGTAGATCAGGGTGAGCCGACGCACGTCTGTGGAAAAACATCAACGTGATCTGTGGTCACAGTCAGTCTGCAGAAACCTGACATCTTTGACCAGCAGGTTGTCAGGAAAACCAGTGTCACCTCCATGTTCATCAAAGGAGGCACAGACACCTGAAATTTCCTGCCTCAGGGAAAGTCAGACAGGGAGCGCAACTCTTTTTATTTACCACTAAAATGATAAATTCTCATTAATGTTTTAACGTCATTCAGTCCATCCAGGAGCTGTTTTCTTGTGATTTCCTAATTTATGACCCATTTGTCTACTGTGACATCTTTGTGTGTCTTAGCTTGATCTCTCTATGCTGCAGTGACAGTTTCAACTCAGTGACAGAAATAAACTGAATTGGAAATGTGGTCAGGCTGCAAACACATCTGCAACTGTTTCAGCAGAACCTGACTGTCTGCCTTGCAGGGTTACACAAATATGTGGTGCGCCCCAGGTGCATGCTAGTGAAAATACCATTAACAGGCCAAAGCCAGGTAGTGGAAAGATAAATCGTGTGTGTGTGTGTGTGTGAGAGAGAGGATTATTTCACTAGTGCACACCGCCAGCCTAGTAGTCAGGAACATCTGGCTTGGCTGGATGATGCATCCTGTCTGCAAGAATGCACCCGAGGTGAATGACCAGGTGAATGACCTGCTATTGATCAACGTGCGCGCGTACACACACAGTGACCATTTGCCACCAGAACCGCCAAACACAAGGATAATCCGTTATTTAACAAATTTTAATAATAAATTTCGGCTTTCCATATATAAAACACGTCGTGTGTTAAATAACTGAACCGTAAAATATGAAGGCCACTCACCAGCGTCTGGAAAACTGCCGAATTCCGAAGAAAAGCACACGAATCTTGATCCAGAACACCGAATCCAGCCGCTGCCTTGTCCACGCAGACCCCTCGGTGTTTTCACTCATGTAGAGAATCTACCGGCACTGATCACGGCACTGATTTCTACATGATTTCCTATTTTACGAAACAAACAATTACACAACGCGCCGCAGCTGGCTGTCGATGCAACTTTGCACAGTGAAGAAGGGAAAAAAACAAAAAACAAAAACCGCCGTGAACGCAGCACAGGCAGGCAGGCAGGCAGGCAGAGAAAGCTGAGCGCTGATTGGTCATTGGCCGCTCTGAATTCCACCAAAGTACTTCTGCATGGATGATTCCTATTGGTGGATGGCGTTAAAGGGCAATTCCGCATAGTGAGAAACCAGCCACAGTGGATGGAAGCTACAATGACTTTAGCTTATCGATTCGTATGCTCTCACTGAAAGCCCAGGGGAGAAATTTAATCACAGTTTGAGATTTACTGCAGGTTAAACCCGCCTAAACTCATTTATCCGCCTTTTTATTAGTGAAATACATTCTGCTAACCTGTTTAAACTGATATCGACCTGTATGGCGGCGCTGATAGAGCAAATGTGGCAAAATTATTAATAAAATACAAAACTCATATTGATAAACAGCCAATAATACTGCATTGGATGAGTAAGTAATAAATACACAAGCAATGAAATAAGTAAAACACTTAATTAGATGAAACAAAGAGTTGTATTTTCCTTACTGATCACTGACGTAAGAGTGTAAATCATTTCCCACTACATCACTTATCTCCATACTTACAAAATAATAAAACTCTTTGAGCTTCATTTCTGTCTGTGAAGTTAACTATGTTACTTAAATTACACAAATGAGGATGAGTTCTGCTGTACAAATGTGATGTGTGTTATTATACTGTATATTTGTTATAGTAGGATAAATAAAAACTATTAAAAAATCTGAGGGCTGAAAATATTTGTAATTTTCATTACTGATACATTTATCAATTATCATTTGATTAGTCTACAAATTTTAAAAAATTACCTGCCCATCATGTCACCAGGAATACAAAGCTGTCATACAGATAAAAAAAAACAAGAATATTTTATTTATGACACAGAAAAACAATAAGTAACTATTTGCCTATGAGACACTTTAAGCCAGCAAATGGCTTTTACTCAATAAATGATGAAAACCAATAATCATCAAATTGAAATAGATTTTCTGTTGATCATCTCCTAGATTTCAATAAAACAAAGGTCTAAAATGCTACAGCAAGTGTAACCCAACAGAATCCTACTCAACTGTGTTGTTTCACTTCCTTTTCACTCCTCTTGCACAAACATATTGTACCTTCTGTTTCTTATAAGACCATGGACAGTATTTAGCAGCTGATGAGTCACAGAAACCTTATGTATGTAATTTCATAGAGAAGTGTGTGTATATAGCTGGTTGGGTCAGTAACTGTCTTTAGGGCTTTACAGTCTATAATTTATGTAGTTTTTAGCTGGGAGGTGAAGGACATTTGCTGTTTAATGGATTTTTTAAGCTCAGCTGGTGACCTGGGTTCACCTGGGACTCTTGGAGATGTTGGTGCTAAATCAGTGTGCAACCTTTAATAAAACCCTTCCATAAAAAGACACATATAAAGATGAAAATGGAGAAACGCAACTTAATTTTACTTTTAATATTACATTTAGTATGTTGAACCAACCGCAGAAGCTGCTTCCCTCGGGGACGTGGAGTGTTTGGCAAGACACGGAGTCAAAAATAGGAAGCTGGTGTGAAACACTAACAGGAAGGCTGATACAGAAAGGTGCACAGGTCTAACCAGCACATCCTTCCTCTGCTGTGTCACATCACAGCACAGAAAACGTGATCTGATCCCTGTAACTGAAGAGTGTGTGAGGGTTTATGTGTCTGCAATATTATCTGAGAGGTTACAGACTCAGCTTCTGTACCATAAGATGCATTCTGGATTAAAGGGCTGCAATAATGTTTCTAACTGTTAATATGTGCACTTCCAGTTTTCCTAAAATGAATATATTTACACCAGTAACAGAATGATAATTTTTCACTTGATGGTCTATGATGGCAGATCAATGTTTAGTTATATCTGCAGTGTGCTCATGGCATCCCAAAATTGTGTTTCGGTCTTTGTGGGGCATTTACAGACACAGAGGACGATGCAAAAAAAAGGAAGTTGAAAGAGTTTCCTGCAGCTGAAAGTGACAACACCATCTAGCAGTGTGTGATATACATAAGATCTTCGATGTGCATTTTGATGAAGTTATCTTTCTAGAAAATCAATTGAGAAAATGTTTATAGATAAAATAAGACGTGAAATCAGTCTGGCAACACTGATATTAAGATGTCGAGATATAAGATATATAACTACTAAGAGAGTATCGCTAAGAATGGTTGCAAATTTCTATCCTCTTGTGGTATCTATCATATCACCCAAACCTACCATCTTCTGATTGATCACCAAAGCCTTGAGCCTTTCTGGAAACCATTAAGCTACAAAAAAAATTCCAGCGGTTGTTTTAATTTTCTTATAAGACAAAAACATCAGAATGTTTAAGAAGACATCTCAGCCAAAGATCCAACAACTGTCCGTCTGCTCTCTTTCTTATTAGACAGTCACTCTAATGACATGCTCTGATCTCAGACTGCACCAATGCAAGTTTAATTGTATGGCTGACTTAATGTACAGGTTGGAAAATCATGTAATTACGAAGCCTTTATTTCTCTTATGATCAAACTAACAACTAAGTCAGAAACTATACACGCACTGAGGTAAAATCTCCTCTGCATAAACACTGTTTGACGTATAACACAAGAGCAGCAGCAAAACAGATTGGCTCATACTCCAAAAAACTGTTTATGAACGCATGTGCATTTTTTATATGACTACACAAATAATTTAAAGCAAGATTTTAAGTCTTTGTGGACAATTTACCAAATAATGTCTTTGTATTTGATGCTTAATGGCACTTAATTTGTAAAGATGAAAAACATTGAACTCCTGTCAAATCTGCCTCAAGGTAACATTATTGAAAAGATGAAGCTTAAAAATATCATTTACATGTACAAGATGACCTTCCATACTGTTTGTTTTATATTGACGTAAACATAAAAATTCTAAATTCCCCTTCCTCACTTTACACTTGCTAACTGTAAACAGATTTTGACACACAGTTCAGAAATAATCTGCTGATCTTCTTCTTGGATTACTAAAATATTAATATTACAGAGAGCAGATGTAACAAGGTCATTTCTCCACTGCTTTATTTGCATCCCTCCTGTCAGCATGCTGTTCAGTTCGGGCAGTGATGCAAAGGTAAAAGCATACAGTTGGCTGTGGAAGAAGTCTGATTTCCTCTCCAGTCCTCTGCCTTCTCTGTAAGAGTCTTTGGGAGAATTCTGTGTCATGCTTGTTCACCAGCTTCATCCATCTCTGCATCTGCCACAGCAGCGTTTTCTTGCTCTGGGTCACCGGGTAGGACGTCTGCGACTGTCTGAATGAGATCCTCAATCTGCTCCTCTGATAAACGCTCCTCACTCTCCTCTACCATCTGAACAGAGAGAAAATTATAGACACATTCATCAGTGTCTGATTTTTGTGTTAACCTGTGTTGTGATAATTAATACTCAGACACTGCTGTGGGTGACAAACAGCTAAATTATATGGACGGAATTCATAAAAAACAACAAAAAAAAGCATGGTAACTTCACAGCATAACACTATGTAGACACCATAATAATTACCTGCACCAAGGAGGTTATATGATCACCGGCATTTGTTGTTTTGTCTGTTTATTAGCAGGATATTTTAAAAAGTTAAAGATGGATTTGGACGAAATTTGTGGAACATAGATAATGTAGAGAAAGAAGTGGATTAAATTTTGGAGGTGATCCAGATCATATTCTGGATCCAGAATCAAGAAGAAGGTTTTAACCCGTTTAAAAAAAAAAAAAAAAAAAAAAAAAATCAATACTAAAGGGCCAATTAGCACTGATGAATCAAAATTTTGCATGGTGGCTCATAAGTTTTTTAAATGGAAATTCTGGTTTGGCAGAGGTATACGCTTTCAGAATGTCTTCTTATTTGACTCATTCATAAAGTCCCACTTATCTGTACAATTTTATTAAAATCTGTCAATGACTTTTGAAGATATCCTGCTGACAAACAGACAAAGCTTGATGAAAACATAACCTCCTTTGTGGACATAGGATATATACATGTTTTTAAAAAACTGATTGAATCTGTTATGTGAAATTCTGGTTCTGATGCACAACAAAACAACTCAAAGAGCTGTAATGGAAATGATATGCAAAGCGAATGAGATAAGTGGGAAAGATGAGATAATATGCACCAAAAAGCAATGAAAAACACTCACTAGCTGGATTTCCACTGCAGTCTGTGGCCGGTGGTTCAACAGCTGCAGTTTTTCTGCCCTGATGACATCAAGGAGGTTATGTTATCTGAGTAAAGCATCCAGCACTTACACAGTGTGTGTCTGTGTGTGTGTGTGTAACTGAGAGAAAAGAGTGTGTAACATTTTTAGTATGCTGGGAAAAACCAAATGAAATCATGTAACGTCTGTGACTTCATCTCATCAGACTGACTTTGTGAGTTTGTGAGGCATCATGGTGCTGAGGAACTCCATGACAACTTCTGGGCTCTGTCTGCTGCAGGGCATCTTTGACAGGTACTTCAGCGTCTGCGTGGAAAAAAGAGGAAACTGCATGGGATCCTTTTGCAAACTCTAAATGTGACACTGCAGGCTTGCAGACGTTAAGTTGTGAAGACGGATACAGACCTCGTACATGATGGTGTTGAGGTTTTGCTGGCTGGTGCTATGCTTGGTCTTCCCGCTGTCCTTCCGCTGCTCCTTCAGGTCCGTTAGGAGTTTGAACACCTGAGAAACACAAAGACGGGGAAACAAGGGACTCAATTCTTATCACTGCTTTATTGGATAGTGCAAATATCTTATTACTAAATTATCAATTTAATGAGATTAAAACATTACCTCATAGTTACTGAGCATAGCGGCATTAGCATTTTTCCTGAGAAGTAAATAAATGACAAACCATTAAAATAATTACAAGGAATGTGAAATTTATAACACCACATTAAGTCTCAAATAACTTTATCGTTATTAAGTACAAAGTGAGTTGTAGTGTGAGTGAGACAATGAAACATCAGCTGTAAAAAAATGGCACAGAAGTTGCATAAATGCCACACACACACACACACACAATATATATATATATACTGTCTAGTTCAATCGATGAACAAGTGTGCATGTAAGCAGAGGCTTACAATTGTACATTAGAGACCAATAATGCATGAAACAGAAGTGTTCCTTGCCTGTTATTTTGGGAACTCAGGGCCCTGATGGAAGAAGCATCTGGAGCTTTTTTAACACAACTTGCTAAGCATGTTTGTCTGGACATTAGTTTCTCCAGACTAATGGAATACCTGGATGCTCTCAATAAAAGCCTTGTACGAAAGTCTTAAGAGTGATATAGATCAAATGATGATCCATACTAATCCCACTACAGGGAATAATGTGAAGAAAATTCATTTGAGGACAATCTTTATGTTGAACTTTCATTTGATTCCATGACTGGACTTCCATTGTGGTCTTAAGGCTCTGAGTTGAGCCACGATCCAGCAGATCATCGCTCAACTGTTGTGTTATCTACTATTTATCAGCTTGTTCTACAAGTGATTGATTGTTTTTGTCTCTTTGTAACTTCCTGCTTCAACTCCTACTGCACACCTGGAGAGAGATGGTCTCTGTCTGAATGGCCTTTCCAGAAAATTCTTCAGTTTTACATGTTAATGATTTTGGGAGTTTTCCCTTGTCTTCTTAGAGACCTTGGGCTGGGTTGGTAACCCTGGGTGTATGTATACTTTGTATGTATACAAAACTATACAAATACACTTGAACTGACTTAACTGCAGTTTCTTGTCATCGTTAACCCCAAGATATTTGTATTACTTGACAGCCTAAGCTGACTACTTTATGACTGTAGGCTGCGGTAGTGGGGAGCTCCTCCCAAAATCAAAATGCATTTATTTTATTATGTTTATGTCAAAGACTAAATTACAGGGAATGAAGAAAATACATACACACCACAAACTGTTCCAGTTTCATCATTACAGTAGTTCCTGTATTTCCACTGAGTATTGATAATCTCATAAGACATTGTATAAGAAATTACACGTTGTTAGAATAAGTGCAATATGTCTTACTTTAAAAAGCCAGTAAAGGCTTGGTTCTACATTGACATATTTTCTAATGTTGATTAATTCAGAGTAAAAAAAAAAATAATACAATTAATAATCAAATATTAAATTAAACAGATACGAACACTTGGTTTTCTGGCACGAAGACGCATGAAAATGTAAGTTGTTTCCTGATACATCAGCCGGTAACTACGACAAAGACGTACTGACAAGAATTATGCTGTACATGAATTATATTTTGCTGCGGTTGTAATAAATGATGTACAGCTGTCGATTGTACTGTATACTATACATTTATTCAGTTTGGACTACATTAAAGCCAATATAAATTAAAACTTACACCTCCATGTCGCCGCTGTAGCTCAACTTTGCTTTGGTCCGTTAGAAAAGTGTCCGGGTAGAAAACAGACTAGGAAGGTCAAGTGTTCCACCAGTGTCACACTTGTAATTTTGAGCTCGTTGTTTTTCAATATAATGTCGATAATCGTTGGCTTTTTTAAATTTATTTTCTAATCAACCTCAATTTATGTAGGATATTTGTGAATTAAACACAACCCGGAGTTGTTGCAGCTATTTAATAAGTTTTCATGATCTTCCGCCGTGACATGCTCCTTCCAACGCTTTTGGAGGAATTTTATTCCAGTTTCATAGAATTTATGTTCTGGGCTGTCAAAAATAAAATAAAATGAAATTTGAAAAAAAGTCCTTGTCTATTCATTCATGTGTACCGTCAGGATTAGTATAATTTCTCTTAATAAAATTCCTGTTCTGTGATTTCTGTACAAACGATGAAGAGAATACTTTTTGAATTTTCATGTGATAAACTCTTTCATATCAATATTTGTAAAGCAATTCAAAACTTGATATTGCTGAAATATTGACACTTAAAATTATGAGGTTACTTTTGGCCATTTATTTACGAGTGATCTCTTTCACTTTAAGTCTTGATGTTCTAACCATTAGCCTTAGCTTAGCCTGGAAATGATTTGCTAATAGGAGAAAAGGTGAGATTACCAATTTATTCTTACAAGCATTTATGTTTAAGATTAGCAAAAAAATAAATAAATAAATAAAAAATAAAAAATAAATCAATAATTCAAAAACAAATTACATTTATTAAAATTTGCTTTAATACAATCGATCATTATTCATTGGTTACAACTGTATAAAATTGGTAAAAAAAAATAAAAAATAAAAAAAGTAATACATTTAAGTAAAAAAAAAAAAACAGATGCTTGATAAAAATTACAAATTAACAATTATGAGGAGCACAGAGATACAAATATGAATAAAATTATTCTGCAGAAAACGTCTTTCACACATAAAACTGAATATGCTGATTCAAAAACTGTTAATAAAAAGTTTTATATTTCTTTGTTCCACAAATATTTGCCATTTGTAATTTGTATGAAAACAAACATTATCATATTATTAAGCACTGCTCAAAAGACCCATATAATGTCATGTTGTGACTTGTCAAAGAAAGGTGTGAAGAATAAAATCATTAAAAATTCCATTGAAGTCAGCACTGAGCTTCCTAAATCTAAAATGGTATAGAAATGACCAGAAGTTAAACCCAAATTCTTACAGTATGACAAGCCAAAACATCTCTGCTCAGAGAACATTGTATTGCTGTTATTATCCAAGAACACTCTTAATCTGTGTCCATAGAGACTGGTTTCTCCATCTGTAAAATGAAATCAAAGAACTTCTTCAAGCTATCATCAGCTGTAACTTGTGGTCTTTCAGCAGCATATTTAAATGCTGCAAGATTCTGCTGTCTGCTTTCAACCAGTTTCTTCACATTACCCATCACAGCTGAGTATAGCGAAAAATTACAAGCGAGGAATCCTTTCAACACATCAAATCTGCCTCTGTTCACAGCCTGGATGATGATTTGTTCGATGATGACGGGCAAAGGATAGCCATACTCTATGACACTCTTGGTCTTCTTCCTCCCGTAGGCATAACCAGCTGAATGCATTGCAACAACACTGCCGTTCTCATCAAAGACAGGTGAACCGGAGGAGCCAAAATAAAAACATGTATCATATGTAAGAATCTGTCTGTTATATGCAACAGCTTCTGCCACATCCCTTAAAAATGTGCGTGTAAAAAACTGAATGAGCTCTGGATTTGCGTTGTATTGGTTCTCTACAGCCTGTTTGCAATTTTCAAGTGGAATTACGAAGCATGGATCTATATTTTTCACATCACCATAAGGATGCCCAATAATGCAAATTCCTCTTGAAGCAAGGGATCCAACATGTTTTAACAAGTGATCAGGCAAAGTCTGGTCTGCACTGATCTTCAACAAAGCCCAGTCATGTTGATAGCCTGAAACGTCTGTTTCATATTCAAAGGCAGCAACCTCTAGTACGTCTGCTTTTATCTCAGGCACTCCGTCCATCTGCTCTAGACTTTCAAAATTGAAATGGACAGTTGTCTTCCGCTGAAACTGTCCTGTCTTTTGGTCAAACATGTTATTAACTACATGGCCATTTGTGAGGACACAGTTGTTCAACAGCAGAAAACCACTTCCTCGTGGGTTCCCATTTATTCTCACCTGACAAACAGAATCACTGAGCTTCATCATTTTCTTCATTGTTTGCACTTTCAAGCAGCTGTCTGTATTCTTTCCAAACTCCAGGTGAAAAAGCTCTAAGACCTTCTGAGTTTTCTTTCCCTTAAACAAATGGGTAATCTGTGAGGATAACTGATCCTGCATCTTTTTGGAATTTGGTATCTCATGCATTGTTGTTGGATTCTTTGGTCCTTCACTACCAGTTTGCCCTGGTTTCTCTCCTGTTGTGTCACTATTTGTTGTAGACTGCAGATTAGGATCTTGGTTTGGATCAGAATCAGATCTTCGAGGTTCACTTGCTGCCACATAATCGTCATCAAGACTGCCTGGCTGACTTTCTGGTGGAGAAGATTTATTCAGTTGTATGATCTTAAATGTTTTACCATTAAGATCATCAACAAGATTGGCCATTTCTGTGTTTACTTCAGTGGAAAGGTCAGAGAGAACACAATTTTTTCTTGATATGACATTACTTATTCGACCATCTCTTTTTAAGGCTTGCTTCACTTTTTCCCCTTTGCATGCGTAAACACTAATTTCCTGAATTTCCTTTTTCAGCTCCATGTTGTTCATAATGTTGACTACGTTTTTGCCTCCCCTTGTCAGTATGTGGAATGTTACCAGCTTGTCAGATGGCCCTTTTCTTTGAGGACGAGCATGGATACCTTTCAGCTTCTTGGGCTTGTCTGCAGCTTTTATGTACTTCACTGTCAGACGTTCATCTTGCTGAATTAAGCAGCATGGAAAATGTGAACTGATCGCTTTCCCATTTCTTACAATAATAAGCTCTTTGCCTTTGTTTTTTTCTGCAATGTTTTTGAACTCTGGGCTTCTCTTCAGTGAGGCCTCAACAGTTCCTGCTTTATCGCAGGTAAAGGTTGTGGGTTTCTTGTCACTCCAGCACCACTCAAAAGTGTGAGTTTCATGTGGCTCCTCTTTCTGGAAATGGATAACATTCAAGTTTCATGTAGTTTCATTCAAGTGCAACAAGTTCTATACTGTTGTAAAAATAACACACCAACAGGTCATTTCAGTACAAAAACAAGATTGAAGTAAAATGAAAAGTTACTGTAAGACTATTATTGCTAACTGCTAATATTTATCTTTTTACATGACTGAAAAAGTGTATTACAAATAAACTCAAACAATAACAAATCAATTATAATCAAAATGCAGAACTTAAGCTTTCTGTGTAATCTTTCCTTTTATCTCTGTGTAGTTTTTGGCTTTCAGTGGCCAACACTGTTGTAAAATAATAAATAGAATGACTAACCTTAGCACTGGGTTGTGAACCGACAGGCTGACTGCGTGTCCCCCTCTGGTTGTCTGTCTTTGTCTTGGGAGAACAAATAAAATGTTATTAACAGAGATGTAATACAAAATATATGCAAAATAAACTCAGTTTTTAAAAAATATGACATTACTTATTCGACCATCTCTTTTTAAGGCTTGCTTCACTTTTTCTCCTTTGCATGCGTAAACACTAATTTCCTGAATTTCTTTTTTTAGCTCCATGTTGTTCATAATGTTGACTACTTTTTTGCCTCCCCTTGTCAGTATGTGGAATGTTACCAGCTTGTCAGATGGCCCTTTTCTAGCTTTCTACAGCTTCTTGGGATTGTCTGCAGCTTTTATGTACTTCACTATCAGACGTTCATCTTGCTGAATTAAGCAGCATGGAAAGTGTGAACTGATCGCTTTCCATCTCTTACAATAACAAGCTCTTTGCCTTTGTTTTTTTCAGCAATGTTTTTGAACTCTGGGCTTCTATTCAGTGAGTCCTCAACAGTTCTCGCAGGTATCGAGTCAACGCACTAAAGAGCACAAAAAAAGACTGAAGTCAAATGAAAAGTTACTGTAAGTAACTAATACTGTAAGTTAATAATATTTATTTTTTTATATGACTGAAAATGTGTATTACAAATAAACTCAAACAATAACAAATCAATTTGAATCAGAATGCGGAAGCGCTCTGTATAGTCTTTCCTATCATCTCTGTGTAATTTTTGGTTTTCAGTGGCCAACACTGTTGTAAAATAATAAATAAAATAACTAACCCTTGCATCAGGTTGTGAACTGAAAGGCTGACTCCCACTGTGGTTGTCGGTCTTTCTCTTGGGGACAAATAAAATGTTATTAACAGAGATGTAATACAAAATATATGAAAAAATCAAAATAAAATAAATCAAATCAAAATCCCGTACGTGAAGTATTTAAATACATTCTAAAATGGGCTGTAGTTAAACAACAACATAAGCCAGAACTTGTACCTTGAAAAATTTGTCCAACAGTCCTTCAGTCTTCAGATTTGATTGTTTTGTTTTGATTTTCATGTTTCCAGATGAATGTCAGAAATACTGTCAGTATGCAATGTAGTATACCTATGAGAAAGGAAAAAAAGATGAATGGCTGCTGACTTAGTGTGTAATGATACATAATTAAGCACATTTTATCTGTGCCATAAAGGCACTATAAACAACAGATCTGTGCACTTTTTTACACTCTTATACAACAAAGGCATGAAATTAATTAAAAATGCATGCTGCTTCTATCCAAATAGAAGTTATTTCAAATGTCTAAATATTCATCTATAGAATTTAATTATAAAAGATAATAATAACAATAATATACTTATTTATATAGTACTTTTCTAAACATTCAGTTTGTTTCAACGAAAACTAAGCAACCTTTATCTGCGGTAATATTTCTTTATAGTTATGTAGTTTTAACCGGATATGGAGTCGGTCATGTACCTAAAAGTATCGCTGCCAAACATCAAATAAACCATTAATAATTAAAATATCCTATTACTATTCCCTCTTCCCGAATTATCGGTTTATGTTAAGAGAGATAACTGGGCCTCCTCCGTATATGTATGTGTATATACACGGTCGGATTGGGATGCTAATTTTTACCTTGGGGGATGGATGGGGGATGGGGGGGACGAACGNCTGGCTACTGGTCCGTCTACAGGCTACCGGCCCGGCTGCGGCCCACCGGGAAAAGTTCATTCCATCGCACGCCATTAAACAACACCTGTAACATGGAGGAGGAAAATGCATTCCAGAACATTCGATGAAAAGCCTTTTTTTTTTCTTTTTTTTTTTTTTTTNTTTTTTTTTTTTTTTGACCACGATTCTGCTGTACCTCTTTTTATATCAGCTACGTAAATGCATCTTTATGTATTTAAAAAGTAAAAATCAGTGAACTTACCAAAGCCGTGCTTCTGAAAGGTCTGACGAAAAGCAAAACGTCGACGTACTCACATATGGCGCTCAAATCTGGAATCTCGAATTTATATTTGGCGCCAAATCTCTCACTGAGCTCATGCGCACCTTTGACCAATAGCAATTTGTTTTGACCAGTTGATTCACGCTGCGTTCGAGTTACCTCGGCGACTTCCTACTTGAAAAAAATGCGTTGGAACGGCATTTGAATCGGAGCTCCGACTGGGAAACTCGGACCAAAATTATGTCACTCAAGGTAGATAGTTTTGGTCCGAGTTTCTCTGTCGGAGCTCTGACTTCAAGTGCCGTTCCAACGCATTTTTCCAAGTAGGAAGTCGGAAAAGTCAGAGTTCCGAGGTTTATCTAACGCAGCACTATTTATAGTGGGCGGTGACCAAAATGGAGGATGCTGAAGTTTCAACTAACGTCACTTTCTTGCATTCTTTCTGAGTTAAAAAAAAAGAATTGTAGTGAAATGTCACATGACATTGCAGATAGCGAACTGGGGACTGGCGAGTTAGCTAGCGCGTTAGCAAATGTTGTGTAGATTTTAGGACCGCCTATCGCTTTGCTGCAGTCCAGTTTTCCTGCCAGCGTGTGTGTTAGGACTCAGTGTTACTTGTGTGTAGCTGACTGCAGTCAGACCGTCACTGTCCGGTGGCTTTTAACAACACTTAAACGGACGATATCACCAGGTTTATTTTGTGACTGAACTACAGACACCGTTATATTTCCGGAAACAATGGCTAATACAGAGGTACGATTAACGTTCATCTATGTAAATCGACTGCCCTCGATGCTTTTGTTTGTGTGTCCACGTGGATTTGTGTGTGGTTGGTTGTTATTTTAGCACCCAGCTGGACTGACAAAGCAAGCTGTCAGACTGGACCCACTCCTCTACTGTGAACAGACTGGTGGCTAACGTTTGATGTCTGATGCATGTCCTGTTTTAGCTAACGTGGCAGTGTGCATGCATTATCCATCAAACAGTCACACTTTTTTTTTTTTTTTTTTTNTTTTTTTTTTTTTTTTTTGATGGATAGTTTTCTATATGTATTAACTGTATCTGTGGTTCATTTTATACACATTATTGCAGTTCACGGAGGTTTTTACAAGTGACTGACAACCTAATAAGGCATTTAACAGATACGAAGGGAGACTAATGCATTGTAATAAAGAAAAAATGTTTCATGGCTTATTGTGCAGAATATATAAAGGAAGTAAAATAACTAAAATACAGAGAATTACACATATCATAAAACTTAAAAATTTCGTAAAACATTAAGACTAAAAACTATGTATAAGATCAGAGTGTGAAAGCAGAAATATATTGATGGGTCATTTACACAACAGTGTATGAATATGTAGAAATGGAATTTATAGATGCAATTACAGATGTACAAGTGCACAAGGTAGCATTTATGTCATTCTATATGTGACGGTACACAAAGATATATGGTTTAAATTACATATAAAATCAAAGATGGAAATAAAACTGCACTACAGTCATAAAGTATACTAGCAAAAGGATGGGTAAGAAGTTAGGTTTTAAGTTTATATTTAATTATGTAAAACTGCATATCTAATATCTTTCTCTATGTTGTTTCTTAGGGAAATAAACTTTGGGGTGGTCGGTTTGTCGGGGACACTGACCCCATCATGGAGAAGTTTAATGCATCCATCACCTTCGACCAGAGGATGTGGGACGCTGACATCAGAGGCAGTAAGGCGTATGTGAAAGCTCTGGAAAAGGCCAAGCTGGTTACTACAGAGGAGATGAACAGAATTTTACATGGGATGGATCAGGTAAAGTCGCACACATATGTAGTAGCACTCTCTATAACTCTTAAATTTTGAGCTTGCCACGTATAGAAGAGAGCAAAGGTGATAGTATTTTTGGCGGAAGTAATTGAGGTGGTTTTGCTCGTCAACTGTGTTACTTTGAGCAAAGTGACTATAACTTAACACATTTCACAGGTAGCTTTATATAGATTGGACTAACTAGATCAACACAGATTACATACTTGCTGGAACCAGTTTGGTCTCAGATCACTGATTTGTTTAATCCTAAATTGAGAATCTGGCAAATCACTACAAAATATCTCCCCCAAAAATATATCTCCAAATGGCTTTTAATCCTGGTTGACTTGCTGGTCAGGGTTGGACTCTAGGAAACACACTCCAGTTGTGTTGTAGATGAATGCATCATTGTCTGTGCTACAGTTAGAAGATAGATGACAGCTGAAAATGTGCCCTAGTGCAGAATTCCTCTGGTGAACAATGATAGATGACACAGATTACAGACCACATGGCAGAGGACACCTGCCTAACAGCCTCACTCTTTTTGTCAATGAGGTGGCATTCCAGTGTGTGAGTTCTGTTTTGCTTTGTCATTCTGAGCGAGGAGTGAAAAACAAAAACGTGATATCTACAACCATACACACTACTGTCTATAATCCCATATGTGTGCATATTTGCTGTACATAAATATTCAAACCATGTTTTTTTTTATTTTATTAATTCTGCACTAAATGTTTAAAGCAGCAGAAAAGCAAGTTGCATATATTTGCTTATTCAGATGATTTTTCTTTCCAGATATCTGAAGAATGGTCTAAAGGTGCATTTGTGATCAAACCTGGAGATGAAGACATTCACACTGCTAATGAGCGCAGGCTGAAGGTGAGGTGTGGCTGCTTGTTAACTTTGTACAAATGAGTAAAATTTAACACAGAATTGTAATATACTGCAGTACATTATTAGTTTTGTTTGAGTTTTTCATAATATGAGACATTTCCATGCAGATCAGCGTATTGTCATATTCATATGTGTAAATATGAAAATGGCTCGCTATGTTTCGCTTGCAGTATTTAGTTTAATAAGATCAAATTTTATCATTTTGAGATCATGCTAACTTGCTTTCTATGACTCAACCTTGTTTAAGGTAAAGTGTTTTTACAGTTACTATTCTTACTGTAAACTATAATAAAAAAGTGTCTTCTTGAGCAAGAAACACAACTTATGGGTGCAAGAGGAAATAAAAATCTGGGTGGAAATCAACCAAAGCGTTCCTTTAAAAAAAAAAAAAAAAAAAAAAAAAAAAAAAAGGAATTTTCAGTGAAAATCTGTAAAAATAAAAACAAAACAAAGAGATTTAGTTATTGCTAAATGGATCAATGGGCTCTAAACATGATATACTTTTTAATATGGTTTATGCTGGCAGCGATAAGAGTCCTTTCACTGTCTGCTTTTTCAGGAGCTGATTGGTGCACCTGCAGGAAAGTTGCACACCGGCAGGAGCCGAAATGACCAGGTTTGTATTGACTTAATTATTATTTGCATTTGCATCTTATACAGTGTGCTACTTGACTGTAAACTGGCCACATTGTGAGAGTGTGCTGCGTGTGTTTGTTTGGGATGAGCAGGTGGCGACTGACATGAGGCTGTGGCTGCGGGACGCCATCTTAACACTGAGGGAGAACGCGCAACAGCTGATAACTACCATGGTGGAGCGGGCAGCAGCGTAAGAAAATAGACATAAATAGACAGATACACACACTCATTTCTAATTACGTTAGGTTAAATGTCTCTTTTTGCGTCTTCTCTTACCTCTTTTTCGACTTCAGAGAAATTGACATCCTGTTTCCTGGTTACACCCACATGCAGAGAGCACAGCCAATCAGGTGGAGCCACTGGATTCTGAGGTGACCTTCCTGAAGTCTAATATTGAATATTTTTGGGTTTATATTAGGCGATGTATCATTAATGTCAGTCTCCTGTTACTCTTCGCTCTGCTGCCCTCAGTCATGCAGTTGCTCTGAGCAGAGATGTGGACCGGCTTCAGGAAATGAAGAAACGAGTTAATGTTTTACCCCTCGGGAGGTACGCCGTGAACACACACTCACTGTCTGATGCTGATTTTTTTTTTCACAGACATTATCAGTTGATCTGAATGATTTGTCTGTTTCAGTGGTGCCATTGCTGGAACACCACTTGATATAGACAGGCAGCTACTACAGACAGGTGAGGCTCTTTGCCACAGAAATAACCAGATTATGTCTGGTTGGGTGTTGCACCAGCTATACACAAATTTAAACACAGCTTATTTTGAACATAGTGTGGGAGTTGGGCTGTAACTTTGTATAAGCAGATTGCACCATACAAATATAGTTCAAATATACAATGAAGATGTAATTTATAATTTACACCTACTTATTGGCAAGTGTAAACCCTGAGAAAAGTGTGAGAAAAGCTAGAAGAGCTGGAGTTAAAAAAATTTAAAAAAAAAGCCCCTCCTGTCTCAGCATGACAGGAACTGTCATGCTGACATAGGAGGGGCTTTTTTTTTTTTTTTTNTTTTTTTTTTTTTTTCAGGCATGAAGCAAGGTCCAGAACAAGATTGTTTGCTGAGTTTGACGTGGAATAACCTGCCTGGCCTGCACAGAGCACTGACCTCAACCTCTCTGAACACCTTTGAGCTAGACTATGAGCCAGGCCTTATCACCCAACATCAGTGCCCGACCTCACTCATTCTCTAACAGCCAACGAAAGCAAATCCCTGCAGCCGTGGCTAAACTCCAGTGGAAAAGTTTCCCAGAATAGTGCAGGTTATTAAAGCAGAACAGGGGAGAACAGCACCATATTAAATGCCCATGAGTTTGTAATTAGATGTTCAACACAAACATGGGTGTAATGTTAGGGTGTTGAAATACTTACTTATGATAAGGAAAAACAAATAACTACTAGACTAATCTTCCCTTAGGTGAAAATATAGGAAATCAGGAGGTATGGGAGCTGTCATCCATAGCATATACACCATGTCCAGCAGCAGCGTTTTCCTGTATGACATTAAGCTGTGCTGTTTGTCAATCATGTACAAGCTTCTCACTTTAAGACGTGAAGATTTAACTTACTGAATCTAAACCTCCTGTCGGCTGTTCAGTCACATCAGACTATTGTAGCCTGATGTATGGCACTTTATTTCAATTAAACTTATAGTTTTCTTTTCTGTCCCGAGGAATAATGTTTTTTTGATCACCATAGTTAACTTTTAATGTTCGTAGCAATGGTGCAACAGAACAAAGTGGTGAGTTTTGTTTAAAACTAACTTGGTATGGTGTAACAATTAGTGTTGATTTTTCTCTCCAACTTCTGACCAAACTTACTTACTTAGCTGGTGCAACAGGTGATTCATTATTTTTCACTTTTGTTATGCTCATTTGCAAAATCTGTGTGTTATAACACTTCATCTTCCTCATTTCTCCACACTTTTTTTTTTTTTTATAGANTTTTTTTTTTTTTTTATAGAGTTGGCATTTGATGACATGAGTCTAAACAGCATGGATGCTACAGGCCAAAGAGACTTTGTTGGTACGGTAACCATGCCTGTAATCACCTGTCTTGTATAAATAGATACTTAAATGTTAAATACTTAAAAATAGATTTACAAAACTTCTTTAATACACTCTCACATGCACATGTGTGTGTGTTTTTCGTAGTTGAGTTTTTGTTCTGGGCGTCGTTGTGTTTGACTCATCTCAGTAAGATGGCCGAAGACCTGATGCTGTACAGCACCAAAGAGTTTTCATTCATCACACTGTCTGATGCCTACAGGTCAGTTTGTGTGTGTGTGTGTGTGTGTGTGTGTGTGTGTGTGTGTATGTGTGTCTTTAAATGAGCCCTTTTTCAGATTAAACTGTCACAAAAAACTGTGATGCACAGTACTGAAAGTGGGTGTTGCATTATTTTATCTCTTTGCCAAACATGTAACCAGAAAAACTTGTTTTGTACTCTACTGACTCAGCCTGGGGAGAAATTGATCTTGTAGTTAAAATTAAGTTATGCAAATACAGTATGTTCTTAAGCTTAGGAGCAGGGTTCAAGCTGTTTTATCATGGTGTAGATGGAAAGAGAAATGGAGTAGGAG